>PVJC01023026.1:0-26758 GCA_004026665.1 Murina feae
CTTGGGAGGCAGGCAGCACCCAGCCCTGGCCACAGCTCAAAAAAGAGAACAACATGCAGGGGAGGGCAAGAGTCTGAGAGATCAACATAGAGGGGGTGCCTGCTCCAAGCCTCCACAGTGTGCCTGGTGGCAGGTCCCCAGCAGGTAGACACACACAGGAGGACTGCTCCAAGCCTCAGATGCAGCTGGGGGCAGGTCCTCAGTGGCCACACACACACATACACACACACACACACAAAAGGCGCCTGGCAGACTGGGACCATCATAGGACATCCACTGAGGGGTCCCAGACTGTGAGAGGGCACAGGCAGGGCTGAGGGACTCCCTCCACCCCGAGTGCACAAATTTTTGTGCACTGGGCCCCTAGTGTATATATATACAAAAAAATGTTAAATGCCACTATCCTAGATTATTTCCCTCCTTCAGTCAAATATTTAAAAGAAAAAAGGGTGCATGGTATTGTAGTAGGTAGCTAATTAGAAATTAATGACAGAGACGGGAGTGAGACACCCCATTAAGCCAGATTAACTAGGAGACTATAGCTTCACAGACACCCCAAGGGACAGACACATCCTCAGCCAAAGGGACATTACTCCGGAGCAGGAAGGAAAAACCAGCTTTCCCATCTCCCTGGGGAATTACCTGGTCCTTTTGCCTGGATTACCAGAGGGAGGGATGGAGAGTGAGGAGGGAATCCCTTCCCTGGGCACAATCGCAGTAGAAGCCAGAGGAAGAAGCAAACCTATGAGGCATGCACAGTAGGAGCCAAAATGGCCACCAAAAAGGGAGGAGACTAGCCAGGGGAAGGATTGGATTGGATAAAGGCTTAAAACTCTGAAAGGTCCAGGAAAGGGATGGGGTAGTCTGAAGGAAGCTTACTGATTCCCAAACCCAATGAAATATAATGGAAGCCTAACCTAGGCCCTGGACCACAGGACCTCCTGTTAGCAGCTGTCCGGGCCAAAGCCAGTGCCTACTGTGAACTGGGCAGAGCAGAGACTAATCCAGGCTACTGAGACCTCATATGCTGGGCTAATGGCTCTGCATCCTTGCCCTCCTCCTGGGACTGGGAAGGATAAGTGTGGGCTTCAGAGGCCAGACTTCTTCCTCAGTGAGAACTGAGCTATAGCTGAGGCAGTGGGGCAGCCTCCCCAGGGGCATCTATCCCCTGCATGCCCTTCTATTCTCTCTGCCACAATACCTAAAATCCTCCTGTACCCAAGTTCCCAAAATGCTTGTTCTACAACTTAGCAGGAACCTATTTCTAGACCAGTGCAGCAGGCCTCCCTTGGTCCTGGTCCACGTCTGACAACATTGGGAAGTCATTCGTGTCTGAAAGTCACTCAGAACAAACATCTGCACTTAGGTCATCAGACTAATGTCACTACAGGGCAGAGGAAAGGAAAAATGAGGGAGGGGAGAAATGGGAAATAAAAGTCCTTTTCCTCAGGTGACATCTTTCTTTCTTTCTTTCTTTCTTTCTTTCTTTCTTTCTTTCTTTCTTTCTTTCTTTCTTTCTTTCTTTCTTTCTTTCTTTCTTTCTTTCTTTCAATAAACCCTTAAACATAAGACCCAGATTGCCCATCCTCACACTCATGGTTTATTCCACCTACCTTGGTGTGAGCCATATAACTTTCCAGTGAATAATCTGTTAAATCTAAGGAACAGGATCAAAGGGAGGGTCTGTTTGGTGAGTACACAATACCGGGTATTGAGACTCTGGAAAATGTCACTGCAGAGTATGGTTATCAGGTAGTTTGGTTGCAAGGTGTCAGACAGTGAGAAGAAGACACTGACCTCATAATCAAAAATCGAGAGATCAAGTTCAGCCTGGCCAGTGTGGCTCAGTTGCTTGAGCATCACCCCATGCTCCAGGAAGTCACTGGTTCCATTCCTGGTGAGGGCACATGCCTGGACTGCAGACTCAATCCCCAGTAGAGCGTATGCAGGAGGCCAATCAATATTTCTTCCTCATCAATGTTTCTTTCTCTTTCTGCCTATCCCTTCCTCCCTCTGAAATTAAAGGAAACTTTTCTTTTTTAAAGAGAGAGAGAGAGAGAGAGAGATCAAGTTCAAGATCACAGATTGCTCCCTGGCTAAGTCTAGCCTGTGTACATAGTTTAGTCAAAGGTAATTTATAAAACTTTTAATTTGTTGTAAATATTTAAATCTTTGAGATTTCAAACTAAAAATTATCCACATTGTTGTCTTATAATAAATAAAAGATCTGACAACACGGAGCCCACATTACTAAAGAGCCAGCATGGTCTGAGGATGAGTGTGCTCTTTCGTTTCATCCCCACCAGGGCTGCTGTACACATGTTTGTTTTACTGTTCTAGATTCAGAAAGAGCAATGACACCGAATGCTGAGAGAAGGCAGAAAGGCAAACAAGGAACTCTAAACGATCTGCCCATTGTCATGCCACCTCCCCCTGCCCCCTTGCCTACCACATGCCAGGTAGAAATCTGTGATGGGAAGAATCAAAAGCAATCCGAAATGTTGAAGTGCTTACTCCCATTGACCTTACATTCTAGTTGAGAAAATTGGACAACAAATCAATAAGTATCCATTATCAGTGATAAGAATCTCTACAATATTTAAGTGCTATTATGGGCCAGTCACTGCTCTTTTTCTCATGCAGTTTATGCTCTTTTCCATGTATTAAATCCCACAGAAATCTTATGAAATGGAAACGATTGTATCGCATTTTTCAAATAGAAAATTGAGTCATGAAGATAAGCAACTCATCAAGTCCCACAGCAAGTAAGGGGTGAAGAAATAATGGGTCTCAGCAGCCTGACCTCAGAGGCTTGGCATTTAACCCTTACCCTACACCATTATGGGCTTAGCAGAGTCTAAAAATCGGCTGACATGACAGAGGGAGTTTGGCAGTTACTTTAGATTTGGAAGTCAGGAAAAGCCTTTTCAGGAAGTGAAATTTAAAATGAGACTTGAAGGATGACTATGCAAAAACTACAGTAGTAGGCAAAGGGAACAATTAATGTGAAGGACTAAATCTGGAAAAGAGCTTGGCTTATTAAGAACCTGAAATGATTGAGCACTGTGGCTGTAGCTTGATGGTGGAGTGAGAACAAGAGAGGGAGAAAACTGCAGAGCCGAGGTTGAAGAGAAAAGCACACATCATTCTCCACGATAGGAGTCCAGCTCTTGTTCCAGTTGACAATGGAGGCTTCTGGATGAAAGTGGGGCAGTGACATAATCTGGTTTGCATTTTAGTAACATAGTAATGCTCACATTTACCTAAGCTCTTTACAAACTGACCTTAATGTATGTCTTTATCTACCTCTCCTACTATTTCCCCTTTATGCACACTGTGTGCTAACTCCAATATTCTAGTAGGTGGTGGTGTGCTGGGAAACCAACTCTGTGGGAACAAAACCCTGCTTTGTAGCATTTACTGATTTCTTGCTATCAATAGTTTAACAATCAGCGTGCAAGATCCCCAAATATTTAATGATCAGCTCTTGAGAGCTCCTTACAGCTGCTTCAGCACAGCTACATCTCCAATATCTTCACCTTCTGAAACTCACCAGATCCTTACATGGCATGCTTTCCTGCATTTCTTTCCCTCTACCTGTTAAACAACCACTGTAGAGCTATAATTAGGAACAGAGCCTTTGGCTTCAGATGGACATTGTCTCAAATATCATCCACATGCCCTTAGGTAAAATTCTTAACTGCTCTATACCTGTTATTCTTTTATAACATGGGAGTGATAACAATGCTTATCTCAGGGTGTTGCCATAAAAATGAAATAGTGTAACAAAGGGTATTTAGCAGGGTACCTGGAATATTTTATTATGTATTTCATAAGAAATTTTATTTTATTCATCTATTAGCGGCTTGGTACACAAAATTTGTGCACTCAAGGGCATCCCTGAGCCCAGCCTGCACCCTCTTGCAGGCCTGGAGCTCTTGGGGGATGTCGAACTGACGGCTTAGGCCCAGTCCCTGGCAGTCGGACATCCTTGGCGCTGTCGCAGAGACAGGAGAGGCTCCCACCACAGCCGCTGTGCTGGCCAGCCATGAGCCAGGCTTCAGGTTGAGTAGCACTGCCCCTATCAGAGCACACTTACCACCAGCGGGCAGCTTCTACACAGAGTGTCTGCCCCTTGGTGGTCAGTGCACATCATAGCGACCAGTTTTTCCACCATTTGATTGATTTGCATATTAGCCTTTTATTATATAATATTCACCCACCACAGACCCTAGCTATAGGATCTGGGGGAAAGCTATGATCTTTGCAAAGTTTGCCATTTGGTATTTTGTCATTTGAATTAGGGCTACTACCTGGTTCTCTTTGCCACCAAGATGCTTTCCAGGATCCATACAAGTAACTTTCTCCTATGCAGCAAAGGAATTATTCAATTATACACTATATGATATAACAGCAAACCATGGCTTAAAGCAGCAATTTCCAACCAGTGTGCCACAATAATTTTTAAAAGATGCAATACCTAACTAATTAGGCAGGGGCACTGACCTCTTTCCCCTTAGATGGTCAAATAAAAATAAAAGAAATGACATCAAGCAACACAACAATATCTGCCTGGTGTAAATGAATCAAAATTATACCTATTATTTTTTTCAGATCAGCAAAAAATGTGTGTTTTGGTGTGCCACAGAATTTTAGTGATTGGCTTATGTGTACCATGAGATGAAAAAGGTTGAAACTCATTGGCTGAAAGTATTAGTCTTTTCTAATAGAGTTTTTTTTGATGACAGGAAAGATATTAAGACTCTGGTAGTAGAAGTTTCTTTCCACTGTACTTTGTAAATTTTTCTATAGGCAAACATTTGAGGTAGATAACTAAGCCTTAGCCTCCACCTGTCAGCTTTTATTCACTAGAATTCTGTAGACAGCTCATTTTCCTGCTTAGTTGTACCAGTGCCAAGAGCAGCTTTACTCACGGACTAGTAAAACCATAGGTTCTAGTACAGCTTGATTCTACCCTTGCGACCTTAAGTTTAAGTCCCAAACTCTCTGAGATTTACCACATTAGGATGAATTCAGAGTCTATACCTACTCTAAAATGCAACGATTCTACATATTTAAATATTTATACATTCCAAAGCACCTCCAAAGCCAACAGAAAAAAAATATATTTGGCACCATCATTCTGGTGAGAGTAACATAAATAAACTTGGGCCTCTAGAAAACCAAAGCAGAATTTGAAGCAATAGTATGAATAATTCAGAAACAAAATAAAATAAAGCAAAACTTGCAGTTCCCAAAGTATCAGAATATATTTAAATTATGGTCCTATTCAGAAATCACTAGAACCATCGTGCGTTCTGTACTTATATTTAATGAAATCATCAGAGTTGAGTTTTTCTTTAAACACGGGTTTCTCTGAGATCTCATATAAAAATTCTACTAAAAGGAATGTCCTAGGCCAATATCAAGTCAAATGTGTATAGAAGCAACTCAGGTGTGCTTGCTCACTTCCTAGCCAAATTTAAAATGATACTTAAGAATCACTAGAAATAAAGAAGTCATCTATCTGATTAAACTAATCTCTATTCCATTATTTCTTTAAAAGTAGTATGTCCTAATCAATATATTTATAAGCCTAAACTTTAAAAATAAGAGTGCCTCTCCTAAACTATGCATCCAATATTTCCCAATTTTTAGCCCATCACTATACTCTAAATTAGCTTGATAACCTGCCAACACATTTAAGGCAACTATTTGCTTGTTCTTGAAAGCTAATATAAGATGATAATGTACTCTGAGCAATGCAACCAATGAAGCCACTGCTATTTGAACTACTAAAACAGTTATGTATCATTCATCAGCAATGCAAGGCCTAAGATCAAAAGAAATTTTGGCTTACTATTAAGCATTTTATATCAGCTAGTGAACTGTCACCAGGAATGGTATCAAAGGAATTTTCTCACAAATACGTATTTCAGGAGCAATAAATAATATAAGATACCTACACTGCTTATTATTTCTAATTCCTAACTCAGAGATAAATTATAAAAGATCTTTTCTGACATGAATCACAGTTCTGATCATAACAAATTTGCATAATGGAACACAGAAATTTATATCACAAATCGCATTTTTCTTGATTAGACTCTGCATATCAATGATCAGTTCAGAAATAAGAATTATCTAAGTTGAAAGGGTGAAACAAGCCAGTCTGAAAAGGCTGTTTTGAACAATGCCAAGTATACGACATTCTGGAAAAGGAAAAGCTATGGAGACCATAGAAATATCAGTGATTGCCAGTGAAGGAGGGATGAACAGGCAGAGCACAGAGGGATTGTTTAAGGCAGTGAAAATACTCAATATGACATAATAGTGGAGACATGTCATTACACATTTGTCCAAATACATAGAACATACAATGCCAAGAGTGAACCCTATGTAAGCTATGAACTTTGAGTGGTTGCTGTGTGTCAGTGTTCACCAGCTGTAACAAATGTTCCACTCTGGTGGGAGATGTTGATAATGGGAGAGGCTATGCATGTGTGGAAGCCGAGAAAATATCAAGAGATCTCCGTATTTTCCTCTTTATTTTACTATGAACCTAAAACTGCTCTAAGAGAAACCCACAACAGTCTTTTTTAAAAATTGAAAGGGAATGTTTAAAAAGTTAAGAATTTGACATTTGGCATGCTAAAAAAAAATATGTGCCCATAAAACAGAACAAATGGTTTAATAAATGCCTTGCCCATAGTTTTTAATTTACATTATTCCCTTGACCCTAAATTTCTATTAAACAAAGGGTTTTAAGTTTTCTGAATTTTATTCATCTCCAAAGACAGCATCTTCAATCTTAAATGACTCTAATAGGATGATTTTAGGGAGAGTTGGTTCACAAAGTAAGCACTAGTCTTATCCTAGATGTGCAGCAATTAAGATGTCACTAAGTTCTTTATAGAAATATAAATACATGGGTACATCTATGATATATTCTCACCTAGATTTCCCAAAAGGGAGATCTTAATTTAAAAATATATATTTTTTTATTGACTTCAGAGAGGAGAGAGAGAGAAATATCAATGATGGGAGAGAATCATTGATTGGCTGCCTCCTGCATTCCCCTACTGGGGATTGAACCTACTACTTGGGCATGTGCCCTGTCCAGGAATCAAACTGTGACCTCCTAGTTCAAAGGTCGATGGTCAACTACTGAGCCACACCAGCTAGGCTAATTTTTTTTATTTATTTATAGTGATGTCTAGATTCTCTAAAGTTCAAGAAGAGAGTTAAATGAGTCATGCCGCTAGACAAAGCTCTCCTAAATATGGCTGGTTGCTTTTCTATCCAGAGAAGCCCACCAGAGACCAAGAAAGTGCCTTATATATCCAGGCACTTTTCTCAAGAGGGTGAAATCCTGTAGAAATACTCAACTTGGACCTGGGGTGGCACTGCCCGTTTAACACTGAGACCATGATACCTACCACCAGCCTTTGAAGAAGCCCAGCTGTGCCTCTTGCCATGTTGGACCGGAAAGCTGACATCAGTGAGGGCTTCCTGTGGTTTGAAATTCTCTGGAGAGGTGGCCACAGTGGGAGTCAGCTGTAAGCCATGGCCAGGCTCTCCTCAGTCCTACGGGAAGACTTCAGGAGAGAGAACTGAATGTTTGCTAATGCAACTGCCATCTGCCACCGCTAAGTCTGCTGGTGATAGAGTGCACATTAATGCCAGAGAGACAGAGAACACTCACCATCTGTTCGTTGCCCTGAAATAAAATTATCTGGGTCATCTGGATTTGGAAGCCTATCTGGAATTATTGACATCTCTTCCCAACCTTGAGGATGGAAATTTTCTCCCATCTTACATCATTCCAATTACCCACAGATACATTTTCACTCTAATCCTTCTAGTGGATAAATTGTAGTTTCATAGATTATACATTATTAGCAATTTATGTGTATATCCTTCATTATTATAATTGTAAGCAATAATAAATATTGCGAATTGCTATCCAACTGAAACCTTCTAAAGAGAAAAATGTCTAAAAAATCTAATTTCATTTTCAAATACATAATCTATATGAACTTCAGTCTTTGTTGACCAGCTAATGAGATGCACATTTCCTGCTTTCCAGGAACTCAAACTATAAACAAAAAATAAAGAACTATAAGGTATTTTATTCCGGCTAACTACTTGAAAGATATTTATTTGCTCTATGGCAATAGAATCTAAGATATGACGGTAGGGGTGGTGAAATATTTTCTCCTACGACAGGAGCAGGAAAGCTTTAATTCATTTTCTGTATAGAAAAACGTGCCCTTGATCTCTCCACACAGAATAGCTCACCTTTCAATAAACTCTTCTAATTATTATGTCTGATTTCTCTCAGACTAGTATTGGTCTTGGCCAGTATTGGTCTTGTAGTAAAATTCATCTGAACATATGACACAGAAGAGAAGGAAAGAAAATATAACAAATGACTAGTGGCCCAGTGCATGAAATTCACTCACATCAAAAGGGGATTAATTAGAGGAAATATTTTAATATTGCTATTTGCCCTTTCTCTATAATAGCAGTGTCAGCGCTGAAAGAAAATTAGTAAAATGTATATGAAAATTTTCCTCCTGTCAGAGTCTAGGGTGCACCAGGAGACCCAGAGTCAAATCCTGGCCTGAGGTCCCCCAGCCTGGCCGGGGTGGGGGCACAGCCTGAGGTCCCCTGTCAAACACCACAGAGTGGGGGGGGAGAGCGAAGCCTCAGGTCCCTGCTGATTGCTCCTTACGGCTCGTTATGGGCATTCGGCCTCAGCTGTGGGTGTAGCCATCTTTGTGGCAGAGTGACAGTCAATTTGCATATTCCCTCTTTATTATATAGGAAGGATTACTTTCAGTTCCTTATATCAGCATTTCCCTAAAATATGATTCTCTTAGAGAAAACTCTGAAATATTCTATTTTCAATAGTCACTTTCAATTAACCTAGGAGAAAAGTTACTGCTTTTAAGAGTTTATGGACATCAATAAGAGGAAATAACACAGTTCACTTAGACAACCTGTAATGTGCTGACTTAAAATAAATCCAGCGAGCTATCCTTAGCTCCCAAGAGATTCCATTTTAAAATAATGTTCTGTGACTTGGATTATTGACCAAGCTCAGTTCTTAGCAAAGTTTACATGCAGAGTTTTCTCTAGACTTTTATGCCTGCCTTAAGTTTTTTAAAAAATTGAGCAGAATATATTTCCAACCAATTACTAAGAATACAATGGGTGATTTTCATATTTTTAGCACTGAATTTCAAGCTCTGTAAACATCAGAGGTATATAATGTTAAACAATATATAAAGGCTATGAATACAAATGTCACAAAAAAATCAACTTGCATGAAATGTGCCAAAGAAAAGGCACTCTGACCTTAAAACCTAAAGTTGACCTCCACTGTTCTCTCACACTGCTTCTTATGTGTTCCTTTATAGCTTCAGTGACTGTTTGTACAGCATTGATTTAAAGAATCCCTTCATATCTGTATCTCCACCCTAACCCCATATCTATGAACTACAGAAAGTCAGGGAGGCATATGATTGCTTTTATTCCTTTCTTGTTAGACCCTAAAACAGTGCCTGAAACATAGTGCATGGTCACTAAATACTTGTTGAATTAATTTTTGAAATATACTGTATGCAGTCTAGTGGGAGATAATGAAAAATAATCGTAGCCAGCTAATCTCCTTCCCTAATTAATTTATTTAACAACTGTTTGAGCACCTGTTATGTCAACACTGTCCTTAGAGATGAAGTTAGATTAATAAATAAATCCACATTACAGACCACATGGAGCTCAGAGTGCAAGATGTCGTTATTTACACAATCAAATTGTAAAAATAGACAATTATAGGTAAATATATAATTGTGAAATGTGAGAGTATTATGAAATAAAAGTAGTAACAGATTTGATTTATTCTCAGGAATCAGAAAATGAAGAAGGAATGCTGACATATAAATAAGCAGGAGAATTATGATTTTAGAAATGAGGGAGATCACTAAGGCCAACTGGGAAAGAAACACAATTTATTTCATATCCGTGTCATGGAAGAGTAAATCTAGTGCTGATATTAATATTAATTCTGCCTATTTTCTAGTGCTTAGAGTTAATATGTAAACTACATTTAAGTAATGTATTTCCCAAGACCACCGCTTTTCAAAAAATGTGGGTTTTGAGCCTTTCAAATTTGAAATTTCATTTTTATTTGTTGCTTTTCAAATATAAATATATTTGTGATATTTTCATTTTTGCAATTATTCAATATATCACAAAGTATTAGACTTCATTAGTTTAAGAAGCATCAGGAATCAAGATTTATTTTTTTAACAAATTAACTTCGTATCTTTTAACAACGTGCTAGAAGTGACAACTACAAAATAGACTAGGGAAAGATAAGTACAATAATTGGAGCTCATTTTTTCCCCAAAGGAACTACTTTTAAAAGTTGTCCAGAGGATAATATCGCTCTTTAAAAAAATTATCATGTAGATATGGTTGATGGCAGAACCATTGATTCATAATTGACGTTTCTTTAATACAGATTTGGTAAGTAGTTGGGAGGGGGAAATTAATTTGGAAAATATTTCTATGTAAGAACTACTAGTTTAGAGAGCTGCTATTATAATTTAAAAAGGCATCAGGCTGCCCTGCCCTGGTGGCTCATTGGTTGGAGTGCTGTCCAGTGCACCAAAAGGTTGCAAGTTCGTTCTGTCAGGGCACATACCTAGGTTGTGGGTTTGATTCCTGGTTGGTGCACATAAAGGAGGCAACTGATCCACAACTGACTGCTGTTTCTCTCTCTATCTCCCTTCTTCTCTCTCTAAAAATAAATAAAAACATATCCTTGGGGGAATATTTTTTAAAAGGCAGCATGCCACAAATTACCAATACATAGGAAACCCTGGTATGCTTATTTTGAAGTCAGGCTCACACCCTAGCAAAGCCACTGACGTTGGGCAATGATTATGAACTGTTTCAAGGCTGAGACGCTGAGTGCTTGGGCTGCGGCAGTTATTATTTCCTGAATAAGACTTTATACCAGATCCAAGATTCATCCTGCCTGACTCTCAGCCACGAAAGGAAGTAGCGTGGGTGACCAAGTTTAACACTTGCTCTGGGGATTTCTCTCTAGCCAAAGCTAAAAGGAGACTGTAATTGGGTAGCCAGGCCTGTCCTTAGCACATTCTGTATTTAGATGGCTTACCTAAGTCCATTAGAAAGCAAAATGACTCTGCTCTGTGCCCCTGGAGACTTCCAAAAGAAAAAAAAACAAAAAACATTTGGAATTGGATGTTGGCTCTGCTAAGATAAAGGGGAATGAGAGGAGAAGATGGGGAGGAAGGAAGAGGGTCCTTATCTGTTTCTGTGGGCTTAAGAGTCAGACTAGAGTTAAAAATTCGGTTCTAGCCCTAACCAGTTTGGCTCAGTGGATATTGCATCAGCCTACGGACTGAAAGGTCCCAGGTTCGATTCTGGTCAAGGGCATGTACCTTGGTTGTGGGCACATCCCCAATGCAGGGTGGGCAGGAGGCAGCTAATCGATTTTTCTCTCTCATCGATGTTTCTAACTCTCTATCCGTCTTCCTTCCTCTCTGTAAAAAATCAACAAAATATATTTTTTTAAAAATTCAGTTCTACTGTTTACTAGTTGTTTATCTTTAATTAAATTACACCCCAATGTGAACCTTGTGTTCTTTTGTTGCAGGATATGTATATGGTAGTCACTACTTCATAGTGATTTTCAGAGCCTGACGCTATTATTACTTTGTTATGACATCTATGGAAGAGGAAAGAGGAATTAAATACCTAGTTTCGGGGGAGACTTTCCAGATGCTCTGTTTCTGCCATCTCTAAACTACCTCCCTTCACCTCATCTGACCCTTCCTAATTTGGTAAGAATTTGCTTCAGGTAAGAAACAAAGGAGTTACTGGGCGCAGAAAAGGTTGAGCAACTGTCCTAGACTAATCTTCCCACAGGCAACCCCAAGAGGAACTGTTTCAAATTGGACAGTTCCCAGGCATGCCCAGAACTTTTTTTGAAAAAGCAATTTGAGTAGGTCGTTTGGGGGAGGCAAATTAAAAGAACCTCTTTAAGTCAAACCTTGCTCGCCAGCTAATTATAATACCTTTGCAACGAGTTCTTGGAAGCTTCAAACAGGTCAGCAAAGCTAAGTGCAGCTAACATGTCTCATACCAAAAAAATAAAAATAAAAAAGGAATAAGAAAAAAATAAGTTTTTAACAATACAGATTGAAAACTGTAGTTCTACGTAGAAAATAAAAATCATCTGGATACACAGTTTTCTTAAAAAAAAATTTAGTATTGGACACCAATTCACATGCTAATAAGAAATGAGGGAGTTTTGTTATTTCATGTGAAAGTAACAAGACACATAAATGTATTTTCTTTTTTGGTATCAGTGTACTAAGTTTCCAGGGAACTTTTCTAAAAAGCTAAAAACCATATTTACTTTTTTGGGGAAAAAGGCATTTTTCTCTGGCAAGTGAGAATAAAAGTAAGGGTTAGGATTAAAGTTAGGGTTAGGGTTAGTGTTAGGGTTAGGGTTAGAAGGAAGGAAAATAAGTTTTACCATAACAGAAAGAATGAAATTCACACTGAGGAGAGAGGGAGCAAGAGCTTAAATCTTCAAGCATTTTGAATCATCAAAGGTGAAAAAACAACTTCAACTGTTAACATCAATTTTTCTGAAACTTTTTGAAAAGGCCTGTTTCATAGTATAATGTCTCTTGACTCATTTTCTCAGTGGAGGGCTTGAATTAGGAAGTATTCCTTCTACAATTCAGACAGCTGCCCAAGCCCAGTATCATTCAGATATTGATCAAAGGAGATTAATACCTTCCTTAACCCAGCTTTACTTGGAATTTTCATCCTATATAGCCTTCCCTACTTCACAATACCACGCCCATATATGACAGGAACAAACACTATCCTTATATTACTTTTGCACTTCATGCATATATTTCTTTATTTATTGAACAGTGTCTTGCGCATCTGTGTTCTAGGTGCTGCACATAGTAAGCGGATGTTGGCTGTGGCAATAGAATTAGTAAGAGACAGTGTGCTGGTCATGATCCACATTGACAGCAATACCAGAAGAACTTGCTAATGGATTTGATGTGGTAATTAGAAAAAAAAAAAAAAAGAGTTATCAATAATGTCTTTTCGCATGAGGGGTCGATAGAGGTCTCATTAATTCAGATGGAGAATACCAGAGATTAGTGACTTTAAGTGTTTGAGGAAATAAAAAGCCGTATTTTGGATCTGCTGATGTTTTGACTGTTAGTTTGTCTAATTGGCAGGTGGACGTAGAAGGTAGTGGGAGAGATTACTAAGAGGCCTATAAGATGGCCAGGTTTAGAAAAATAAATTAAATGCCAAGTAGAGAGGATAGAGGGGAATGAGAGGGGGATCCAGAACTGAGCCCCAGGACACAGCAACATTAAGAGAAAAAGGAGGAGAAAAGAATAATTAGAAAGAAAAGATAGTGAAGAAGATATCCCAGAAAGTGGTGTACAAGAAATATTGAACAAAGTGTACCAAGAAGGTTACATTTGGCCACTAGGTACCCCCGGACTTGACAGAATGGAAGTTGCTAGAGATCGTGAGCAAAGTGTTCTCAGTGGAATGGTATATACCGTACCTCTTACCTGAGCTGGAACATCTGTAATACTTGCAACAATAGAGATAAATTTAAAAAACAAAATAAATTCCTGACCTGACAAGAAGACACTGTAATATTTTGAAATAGGCCAGACAGACCTCAAAGGTCAATTTCAGGTTTGAGGACTGGCATGAATGAGTGAGGTGAAAATAAATGAATGAATGAATGAATGAATGAATGAACTATTCCTCTAGTACAAGATGCTATTCTTGCCTATAGATAGCATTAAAAGCATTCCTTTCTATTCTTGGACAATACTTATTTGATCTGTTACTATGGAGATAGTAAACAAGTAGCACAAAAAGTGTTTGTTGATCCTTCATATAAAGAAACAGGAAAATGTAGAAGTTGTCATTTCTTTTGCTTCCCTTTCTCCTCTTGGAGGCACATTACACTCACTAGTCTAAACAACCTTCACATAGTAAGAAATATGCTAGGTTACAGAAACCCAGAACTGTGGGTTTGCTTCTTTTCATTTTCCTATAATCTGGAGAACAATAAATGGAGGAAAAATTAACACTGACAATCTTCATCTATGCTAATAATTGAGGAATATGGAAATTGACCGTTACATTGGGACACCAACAGACAATCAGGAGTGAGTATGCAAACTAACCCAACAAGATGGCAGGCTTGTGGGCAGTGTGCACATGCGCAGGCTCCATGGCAACTTGGCAAGCGTTCCCACCCCCAGGCTGCTCTGGGCCTATGCGCGCAGGCGCTGGGCAGTGGGGACAGAGTTGGGACACCCAGCCACCCGAGGCAGGCATCCCCAAGACCCCACCCTCACCAGCACAGATGCACATGCTGGTGCCAAGCAGCAGGAGTCTGGGGGACGCCACTGGAATGTCCAATCCTGTCAGCCCAGCCTGAGGGCCACTAAAGTTCCCAGACCTTTTTGTTTCTGCAGCCCCTGGATGGAAAGCAGAAACCAAGAGTGCGGGGAGCACCAGGAATGCTGGGAATCATAGTTGTGGTGTCAGATGCGTTGTGCGATCTCCTAGACACTAGAGCAAAGTGAGCCTGGAGCAAGTTACTATTGTGGGTGAGGAATGGAGGGAAAACAAAGGTGAGAGACCTAGGTAAAGTCACAGTGTTGAAAAATTAAAGTGAAGATATCCTGCAACTTCTAGGAAAGCTCTACCAATGGAGCAAAGAATAAAAAAATGCCTCTATTATTCTGTGAGCACCAAATCAAACTGGGTTGGGGTCTCAGACAATTCGCTCATATGATTGCAAAGACAGACAGAAACTCCTGGCTTGGAGAGGGCTCCCCTGAGGGCTCCCATATTGGAGAGGGTGCAGGTTGGGTTAAGGGACCCACCTCCCATGCACGAATTTCATGCACTAGGCCCCTAGTTATTACATAATAAAGTTGCATTTAAGGTATATTACCTGGAACAAAGACTGGATTCCAGATTTAGGATTGTTTGCCACAGTTACATAACCCAATTGCATAACATTTATAAAGCCTGTTGCAAAAAAAGCTACTTCTGAGCTTTACTTCCCTCCTCATTGCACCATTGGGCTGACTAGATAGAGGCTTCCCCATCCACAACTTATCACGTCTTTATCTGACAGTCAACATGCTCAACCGAGTATAAGTTCCAGAACTTTTGTGTACTGGAAAGTAATCTTATCCCATTTTTAAGGCCATTTATCTCATGTGTCCTTCTGAGCCAGAAAGACCTCTCCCTCCTCACATTCTCCCATAGGCCTTTCCAATCCACATGGGATTCAAATAGTTATCTCGGATCATTTGTGCGCTAACATCTAAATTTTATTTTATGAGTTCTCTAAATGTCTTAATACACTGAACAATGTCATAGTGTGGCATTCTGCTTTGCCTAGTTTCTGTTATTTGATACCCTTCAGATTGAACACTTCTTGATGGCAAGGTCAATGTCCATTGAATTGGTTCTTAAAATAGAGAAATATAAAATCATATTAAAATAAAAATTTAATAATGATTACATAGGCAAAAGAATGTTTATTTGACCTTTCTAAGTAAAAAAAAAATAAATCACTATAATGAAGCCTTCATCATACTATGTTACAATCCTCTTCTCTTTAATATTTACATTTCTACAATTAATTACAAGTCCTAAACTCCTAGTCTGCTTCTAAAGAGAGAGTATTTTCTACACAAGGTAGAGTACAGCTGTGTTAAACCCTCTCCTTTCCTTTTACTGCAAAATGGTTGTAGCAATATAACAAGAAAAATCTCAATAGAGAACTAAGGGAAGAAACTAATCAGACCTACTTAAAGAAGGGAGAAAAAAGCAGGGATAACAGAAGTTAAAGCTTCCTCGCAAGCCTATGCAAGTCCTACATTATACCGGCTGTTGGAAAATGTTTCCCATTAAGCTAGAAAATGGTAACATTAACATGGAGAACCCATTGTGTGCTTTGTGTTTTTATTAAGTCCACTGCTGCTTCTCATTCCCAGAACTCAGTCACCACGGCCCTTCCTAAAGGGACAGGGTGGCTTTGGACAGTGCCCTGGGCATACTTGTTTGTATTTTCACAGCTGCCCATTAGACTGCTTGGTGAACTGTGTGGCGAGCAAACAATTGTTTTCCACCAATTCTGTTTTCAGCAAAGAGTTCTTTTTTAATTTCCCTGTCCTGTGAGTTGCCAAAATTCTTAAAATACTGTTCATGGAGATTTTTTTGTTACCCGCCTCAGAGCCCAGATGTAGGAACCAAGCCAGTGCAGCTGGTGTAACTTGGCTGAGCCTCACAGATAATTCAGTGTTTGAACAGTCTTCTTCCTTTTTTTTTTTAATGTTGTTATTTTGGAGTAACATTTATGGATGTAAAGGTTGAAAGACTAGCAACAATATGGGCTAAAGGCCTATAACTCTTTCATATAAGAACTACATCAAAATGGGCAGATACAAAAAATAGCACAGCTCTTTCCTCAAACCTATACCAAAGTTGCCCCTGAACTGAAGGAGAAGACTTGTCAGGGAAGGGCAAAAAAGGAGGAAAGTATTAATTTTTTTAACAAAAGACTTCATATCATGAGCACATCATACCCAACATTGAAATTTAAAAAGGAAGAGAACTTTAAGCGTGAAAAATACTTATTTAGAAATTCCAACATTAAATCCAGTGGTGCTTGGGGCAGGGAAAGTGATTTTACACTAGACTTCGCTTCTGCTAAATTCTGGCACCACATTTACTACTCATAAAGCAATTGCATTTTTATAGCTGACATTGTATTATACTGATATGCTGGGAACATATTAATCTCTCTGACCTACATTCCAATTTGCATTTTTCCAAGGAATAACATGATGAAATAATAACGGCAGCTATTGGTTGAGGACTTACTGAATTGTGCTGTGTGTTACATGGATTAACTCATTTAATCCTCTTGATCAGTGCGTGAGGAGGGTGCAATTACTATGCCTCTTTTACCAACAAGGAATCTGCAACCTAACGAGTTTAAGTGATTTACCCAAGACTCGCAGCTAGAAAATGGCAGAGGTGGAGTTTCAGCCTAAGCCATCTTTCTGAATCAGAAAACTACATTCTGCCACCTTTTCCAGCAAGAGGTGAATTGAGTCACTGCTAAGAGGCAGGAACCTGCACACAGAGTGATTGTGCACACAGGATAGTGCACACAGGATAGTTGGACATTATCCATTAAGTACACCACAATAACTAAGAGCTTAAGAACTGACTGCTCAGCTATGCTGTGAATCCTCAAGGAAAATCTCCTCTTTGCTTTGCTCTTTCTTTACAGATTAGCTAGCTAATCTGATCAACAAGTAAAAGTGGTATTAATGACTCATAATTACTTGATATATATCCCTTCCCTGATTCACGTATGTTTTATCAGAAACCATCAGCATTTTAATCTCAAGGGCTAAGTAAGGTGAGAAATCCCCATATCAGGATGAATGGCGGAGTTAAATCATTAGCTAACTTGTGAGACAAATCACCAAAATTTCCTTGCAATTGCTGATTTTATAACTCTTCAACATTCTCTTTCTCCTATATATAATAAGTCAACCACAGTATTAAATATTTTAAAAAGGTAGAGCACCTGCCATCATTAGTTTCCAGAGTGATAAAACACTTCCTCCTACTGTTCCCTGAATTCTAATAATATGCAATTTATACCAAGGAAGCTGTTTCTGTACCTATAAACTAAAAACTCCATATAGAAAAAAAAAGGCAGCATTCTAGTAGCAATACATGTTCATACTAATACAAAGTGTAGTACTGCACCAAATTTCCCAGGCCATTTGGAAGTGAAAAGAAAGGCATATAAGATAACATTGTCAATGTGAAATAGCTTTTGTAATTGGAAAATATAATGGTGGGCTCTATCCTGAGGATCTCAAAGGTATTTAAAAATGGCATCAGCTGGGTTATCCCTTAGATGAATTAGTTGTGATCCTACTAGGAGGCAAGATATCTTTCAACTTTATAAATGCAAGGTGTGCAAACACAACATAAAAACAAAGGAGGAAAAAGAAATAACTCAGAAATTTTAGACAAAAATAATGAAGCTATGTTCCAAATATGTCATCTCCTCAAATATGGGTTATTTTTCATGTGTTGTTATTCCAAAATTTTTTAATGTTACAATATATCTGTATTTAAGTGTCTAATAATAGACACTCAAGTTGGAACTGAAACAATGATATGACATCATACAACTATCATGCTATAACACTAAAATGTTAGTGAACACATCATGAAATAATCATGATTTGCAATCGAGTCTTTCATTTTGCAAATGAGTGGACCAAATATGGCTCCAATAGCATCTTTTTCATGGAAAACTGGAATAAGCACTAGAGAGAGGATTACAGTATCCATTTGAATGCACGTGGAGTATCTTTGAATCATAATTAAGCTTTCACATCTTGCTGGATTTCAGTCAGTAACTTTGTGCTCATCTAATATAAAATATAAGAAGGAAAATTTCACCCATGTTCAGAAAAAGAAAATATCTTGAAGTACTTGAAGAACTCAAGCACTGTGTATTAGTGCAGGCATGTTTCAAAAATAACCACCAAACCACTCCCATTACTAAGAGGACTGCTGCACTCTATAATTATGTTTGACAGATTTTTCAGATCTTTCCTCCTCCAAATTATCTGAATTTGAGTGAAAGCCAGAAGGCTATTTTGAAAATTGGTGAAAAAAATGTAAATGTGCCTTTCTGAGGTATCAAACCTAATGTGTGATAAGCACGTATGCTATCATATATGAATAATGTCTAATGAGTAAGTAATCATCATCAGAAAATATAATCAAATAAAAAAAAAGTCTCCCTGCTGACACAGATAGTCTTTTGTTTTTAATCAGTTTATTTTAAATTCATTTTTAAAATTTATTTGAGAGAGAAGGGAAGGTGGAGAGAGAGAAAAACTTTTGAAATTGCCAATTTTGGGGGGAAACTGACTAAACCAGATTTACATGCTTTCTTTGGGGCATGAGCTATAGGCTGATAGCACAGAACCGCCCTGCTGAGAGTATGTGACTGCAGTGAGTGCTGCCTGAGGCTGGATGAATAAATATGCATCATTCTGGTGTTTGGTTAGAAAGTTCATTTGGCTTCCACATATGCCTTCCAGCCTGGCCTCTATAATTAACATAGGTGCTATTTTGACCTCTATTATTATTCCTTTTTTATTTACTTTATTTTCTCAGCCAAGACACCAAATGTGAAGATGCTGAATCCCTGACTGGGTTCCAAGCAGGTTGAAAACCCCATGGCAGACACTAAGCCACGTGTATTACACGCATGATCACCATTCATCTTCACAACAGCACTCTAAGGGAGAGGGAATGATTACTCCCATTTCGGAGAGAAGGAAACTCCAGTTTAAATATGTTCACATATTTCCCCAAAACTGCAGTGACAGAATTGGGCTTTAAATCAGAACCCAACTCTGGGGCCATATATATTAACCACTGTGCTATAGAATAAAAGTAGCTGAAGCTAAGGGAAAACGCAAGGTATGAACACTGTTCATCTTGAGCCATCTATTTTTATGACATTAGTAAAGAGGTTCTTGTCACAAGGAAATGGAGATTTGAAGGAGAATCATTGACAACTATTTTGATTATAGTAGTTAACAATATGTCCTGCCTTTGAGTCAAAAGTTAGAAATATGGCTACTTTCTTTAAATTTCAAACCAGCAATTTCAAAATGTCACCTACTTAGTAAGCATTAAGGCATATCCAAGAAATAAAAATGATCTGTAAGGCAGATCAGCCAGATGAGTGACAGACAGCACTTGAATCTTCTCAGTGTTTCATCTCTGAGTTCTTTTGTCTACTTATCCTATGTAATAAAAGGGTAATATGCAAATTGACCCTAACAACAGAACCACTGGGAATGATTGGTCACTATAACACACACTGACCACCAGGGGGCAGATGCTCAATGCAGGAGCTGACACCTGGTGGTCTGTGCACTCCCACAGGGGGAGCTGTGCTTAGCCACAAGCCAGGTTGATGGCTGCCAGTACAGCAGAGGTGGTGGGAGCCTCTCCCACTTCCTCAGCAGTGCTAAGAATGTCCAACTGCAGCTTAGTCCTGCTCTCCTTGGCAAGTGGACATCCCCTGAGGGCTCCTGGGCTGCCAGAGGATGTCTGACTGGCAGCTTAGGCCCAATCCCTGGGGGAGCGGGCCTAAGCCAGTAGGTGGACATCCCCCGAGGTGTCCCAGACTGCAAGAGGGCACAGGCTGGGCTGAGGGGACCCCCTCCCCCCCGCCGAGTGCACAAATTTTTGTGCACTGGGCCTCTACTATTTTATAAAATGTTTTCTAATCCAATATGATCTGACTTTAAACTAGAGTAACCGTCAAACTAGAGTAACCCTCACTAGTCTGTTCTCTGCCAGATGATGACACACTAGTTGAGTTGCTTTACTCCAAGCAAACAAAAACATGTTTAGCAAAGAATAATGAGTTTGAACTACTTCAGTTCTCAAAATTGGTTGATGATGTCATTTTACCTCTTTCCTTTTCACCTGTTTATACTGTAGAATGTGCTTTCCCAAATTAACTATTCCTTATGAGGAAGAAAACACTAGGACTTCCCTCTCTCACCACCATCTTTCTTTGGTCATTTCTTATTAATATTGTTGTCATCTTTAATAAGAACACAGATAGACGAGAGATAAGTCCCTTTGATGCTGATGGAGTCTGTTCACACAAAATCAATCTCTAAGTTGTTGGGTTTGGGTTTTTTTTTGTTTTTTGTGGGAGCACATTTGTTATAGCTGATAATACTCACTAGCTTTTTAATCCTTAGTTAGAAGGAGAAACTGAATTGGAACAGATGAAGAAGAATCCATAAGTATATGTGATTTGTCATAGGAAATGATTCATGGTTAAGGATGATTAAAAGTTTGTGCACCGGGTCTCTAGTATAATAATATTTAGCTCTTGTTGAGAGAGAAAAATATTTCTAGAACTTTTTATTTAATTGAGTATCCTTAGATTCCAAAGCCTTTGTGGATTGGTTGGTTGGTTGCTTATTTATTTATTTCTTTAATATGGGTCAAGTGCATTTTCAATTATTTTGAATATCTCATACATATAAAGTCATGTTTATGGTTTTTTTAAGGTTTGGAAATATTTTAAAAGTCATTTTCACTATGAAAAGCACCTATGGTAAAGTAGTTTTTTCTTGAGTGGTATCAATGATTATTCTAAATAGCTTTTGATAAAATACCAAGAAAACTGAGTGAATGTGGGAAAGAGGAATAAAACATCAGTCTCCTTATAATTCCCAATAATATCCATTATTAATTGTTACAGAAGCATGAAGCCAATCAATACCGGTACATTGGGTTAAGAAGTTTTTAAGTTTTCATTTCACATTTTAAATTAATTGGGCACCCACACAACTTAACAACAGGAAGATAAACATCCCAATCAAAAAATGGGCAAAGGACCTAAATAGACACTTTTTGCAAGAGGACGTAAAGAAGGCCAAGAGACATATGAAAACATGCTCAAAGTCACTAATCATCTTAGAGATGAAAATCAAAATGACAATGAGGTACCATCTCACACCTGTCATATGGCTATCATCAACAAACTGCTATACAGTTGCCACAAGTGCTGGTGAGGATGAGCAGGAAAAGAACCCCTCATGCACTGCTGGTGGGAATGCAGACTGCTGCAGCCACTGTGGAGAACAGTATGGAGTTTCCTCAAAAAACTAAAAATGGAACTCCCATTTGACCCAGTGATCCCACTTCTTGGAATATATCCCAAGAAACCAGAAACATCAATCAGAGAGGATATATGCATCCCTATGTTCCTAGCAGCACAATTCACCATAGCTAAGATTTGGAAACAGCCTAAGTGCCCATCAGCAGATGAGTGGGTTAGAAAACTGTGGCACATCTACACAATGGAATACTACACTGCTGTAAAAAAAAAAAAAAAAGGAATTCTTACCATTTGCGACAGCATGGATAGACCTGGAGAGCATCATGCTAAGTAAAATAAGCCAGTTGGAGAAAGATAAATATCACATGATCCCACTCATTTGTGGAATATAGTAAACAACATAAGCTGATGACCAAAAATAGAACCAGAGAAATAAAATATTTTAGAATATAAAAGAAGTAATCCTGTTATTTGCAGATTTTTAATATTTCCTACAACTTTTGTGATATCATACTGTGTTCGTACAGTTTTAGTAACATTATTATACTTAAAATTCTTTTTTAATATTAATGTTTATTGCATGTGATATTATGTTTAAGATCATTTTTCTTGAAAAAAAGTACAAACAATAAAAAACATAAATTAATTGAGCATCTCTTTATTTCATGAATGATGTCTTAGGCTGGCTTCCCTGGAAACATATATTAAGATTCTGATACAGCCTGTAGGAGTTCACTGGGGAGGACTCATAAATAGCACCTGTATGGGATTAAGGGGTCAAGGATTAGAGAAGGGGAGAAGCTGATCTGCTATGCAATTGCCACAGAGACCTCAGCCAGTGTCTCCGAAAGCACTGGATCAAGGAGGACACTGCAGAGATGTTTTACATGGAGTCAAGGGTGGTGGGTCACCCTTTCCATTTCTGTTCTGCACATTCACTGGCAGCTGACTATGCCTGGGCATAGCCGCAGCTCCTTTCAGCTCAGAGCAGGTCCCAGAGAGGGTCTCAGCTATGAACTATCAGTAGCCAACACTCCAGGCTGCTGAGAGAATGAATGCCTCACCACTGCAGGGGGATCCATGCAGAGCTCTTCACACTCTACCACCTAGGACAGTGAAAAAGAATGGCTGGATAAAAAAGTGGAATCATTTGTTTCATTTTATAAATGGCACACTTCCAACTAAATTTTCACCCTAATGAGGGAGATAATATAAAGTAACATAATAGGGTGATATTCCTTATGATTCTGTCTAAAATAATGCTCAATATCTTCAGTGGGGGAATTATTTAAGGATCAGAAAGTGGTATTATCTATTCACTTCACCAATGTTGTGTTTCAAAGATTTCTAATAATTATGGAGCACATGCTATATGTCAGTAATGATGCTAGAAATGGGAGTTAGAGAGACAAAAGATAGATCTGCTTCCCGGAGCTCACTGGCTAATGAAACAGAACACAACTGAGCAGATAATTGCAAGCAAATGTGACACCTGCTTTGACAGAGGTGTCATAAGGTGCTCTGTCAACAAGGACTGCCCAAACCAGATGAGGCCTGTATTTTAACCATATAAACCTGGATGAGGTATAGCATGGTGAAATCAGCTGCAGATTCAGATATTGGAACGGAAAAGTTTTAAAGAACATTGGATCTGAGTTGGTCACAATCCAGAAGGAAAGAGAAACACAAGACAAGCCAACTGGTTTAGGATTGGCTAACTTGGAGAACCTCAGAGTTCTCTGGGACACTGGGTTGTCCTTGGTTGTCTCATACCAGCTCCTGAGGTGGTATAGTGGCTCAGGATAGGTGAGCCCAGTAAGGAACATGGTTGGGGGTATAAACTTAACCAGCTGCTCCAAAAGGGGAACTGACTAGCCCCTAGCCAGGGTCTCATAACTGAGCCAAGGTGGTATATTTTAAAAAGATATTACAGCACGGTTTGGGGAACAGAAATCTCAAGAATGATTTCCCAGAAAGTATCATTGAACCTGAGTTTTGAAGGAATGCTAGTGTACATTCTCTTTGTGTGGGATAGATTTACAATGCTCACCATCTACTAAGAGACATGATGATAATGGAAATTAGAGTTAATATTTATCCTTTAATTATAAAGAAGAATATATCAGTATGATTAAAATAAAATACTCATTTTTGCCCTAGCTGGTTGAGCTCAAAGGGTCCTGGGTTAAATTCCAGTCAAGGGCATGTATCTTGGTTGCAGGCTCCTCCCCAGCCTGGGCCCTGGTCAGGGATCATGCAGGAGGCAACCAATTGATGTGTTTCTCTTACATTGATCTTTCTCTCTGTCTCTCCCTTTTTCTTCCAATCTCCCTAAAAACAAATGGAAAAATATCATCGGGTGAGGATTAACCAAAAACAAAACAAAACAAAACAAAAACCCTTGTTTTCCCCTGAAAAACTTTTGCAACTTTTCTGCAAAATTAATTGATGTCATCAGCTATGTTGTTGCACAATAATTACTAATAGAGAACAACTACAATATATTAGTAAGCATTTAATTTCTGCATTTTTATTTACCTAGGCAAATAACATTGCAACAATACAGAAAGATGACCACTAGTGTCCAAACTGCCAAAAGTTAACAGTCACCCTCTCTTCCTGTCCCCAAAGTGACAAAATCCTAGTCCTTATTCTACATTTCTTTTTCCCAAGGATAGTATCATTTTCCTCCAAGACATTTAATTCTCTTTCTTTGTCTCTCTCTTTCTAGCCCTCCCACTCATTGTATTCTTGTTGGCACATAATTACTGACTCGGTCTCCACAGTGCCTGTCAAAATCAACTCTTACCTTGGTTTTGTCCCCCAGTCTCTCTAGACCATGCTGTCTCGTAAGCCTCCTAACCAGTGTTTTGCCTTATTCTGCCTTCCCTAAAATCCATTCCAAACACAGCCTTGATAAACATGTTGGCTAACAGCCAGCCACTCCTGTTAACTTCTTAGCGCACTATTCTAATCATATCACTCTCCAACTCAGAAACCTTTCAGCATTCTATTTGAGGGGCCTCCCATAGAAGAGGGCACACAAAATAATTTATTGGAATTCAGAAGAAACTATCATAACATCCATTTATTTTTGTCCAAAAACATTTATAAATATGAAACATTACTAATATTAATTCCATCACTCACAATTTCTTAATATTATCCAAAGAGAGCATCTGATATAATTCACATGACGCCCTCATACCTTCCTTGACTTCAGTACATTGTGGAATATATGGGTTTAAGTAGCAGGTGCTCATTCTTTTTTAAATTGTCAATTGTCTTTAAAGTATTTTTTAAATATATTTTATTGATTTTTTTACAGAGAAGAAAGGAGAGTGATAGAGAGTTAGAAACATCCATGAGAAAGAAAGATTGATCAACTGCCTCCTGCACACCCCCTACTGGAAATGTGCCCACAACCAAGGCACATGCCCTTGACAAGAATTAAACCTGGGACCCTTCAGTTTGCAGGCTGACACTCTATCCACTGAGCCAAACCATTAGAGCAGACTTTAAAGTATTTTGTAATGAAATTTAAATGAAAATTATATACACAGTACAAAGATTTGTTGGCTGTTTCATGGTAGAGCATTAAAACAGCTATAAAATTTAAGTTAGACATATGCAGTTCTTCTATAAAGAAGTCTAGTTTTCAAATATATTACTCCTTTCTATTATGATGACTATTTTTCAGAACTTTGTTGCCCATCAGACATTAAAAGAATAGAATACTTAATTTATTCTCAAAAGGTAAAGATTATGAATTAACAATGAGACTACAAATGCCGATCAAAAGAAGTCATGCTATATATATATATATAGAAGGCATTTAGAAAAGAAATATTTGGAAATATATCTGTCCACATGTAATTTCATTGATGGAAAGGAACTCTCTTATTTGAAAACTTTAAAAAATGATAAAAGGATTTTCTAATATGTTAAAATGTCTTCTAAAATAAAAAAAATACTAGGCTTAGAACTGCTTGTAATTAGGATAAAAATACAAGACATTCTGATCAACAGGGAAGAACAAATAATTAGTGTTATGAAAGATTAAAATTTACTTCCCAATTCAACAAGTTCTTCATAAAACTGATGAATAGGATTTTAAAAAATGATTATGAATTAATAAGCAGAGATAATGGTATTTTTTTTCCTATTTGTATCTACATTATTTTGTGTGGTGTTATTTTCAATGTCATCACTGGTTAAAACCAAATAAATGCAAACTTAACCCAGATTTTTGGGTTAATATATGACATAGAGTTCAACTGAAATTATAAGCAATGAAGTAAATTCACTCATAAAGTTCTCACACTAAATAAATTAGTTAATATTTAATGATGTAATAAAATTTTAATAATAGTTTGGGCAGAGAAAAAGAGTCATATAAGAAAGACTTACAAAGAAAATTAAGTAATACATAAAATTATTCAAAATATTTAATTAGTCTTTATGTAGTGAAATATATATATTTCAATATATATATATATATATATATATATATATATATATATATATCTACTCTATAAAAGCGAAATATTAAAATTAACCATTTCTCCGAGACAGGGTAAGCCACGCCCACCAGCCAATCAGAACGGCTGTATGCAAATTAGCCCAGCCAACATGGCGGCTGCCACTCACGGACCTGAGTAAACAGCCCTTTCCATTGCAGCAGGAGCGAAAGTGAAGCTGCTCTCGCTCCACTTAAACTGCCTCTAGCGAAACACAGATTTGAAACATTTGAAACAATATAGCAATCATAGAATCCTCCGGAGCTGAAGGAAAGAGCAGCCCGGGCCTAACCAGTAAAAGTAACAATTGTTTCATTATAGACGCTGGGAGGTGAAGCAGAGGAGGCTTCCTTAGTTAGAAGGCCGCCTTAAAGGAACAGTGTATCAATTATAGAAGATAACCCCAGGC
>PVJC01023027.1:0-26751 GCA_004026665.1 Murina feae
GAAAGGTATCCTTTGAGAATGAGGAAGAAGAAAAAGGAAAGTAAAAATTATGAACAACAAATATATATCAACGAGTGAATCTAAGAATCAAGTGAATAAAAAATCTGATGAACAGAATAAACTGGTGAATAGAATAGAACCAGAGGCATAGAAAGGGAGTGGACTGACAATTTTCGGAGGTTAAGGGTGTTGGGGGTGCGTGAAGAGACTGGACAATAATTGTACACCTATGGATGAGGACAGTGGGGGGGCGAGGACAGAGGTTGGGGTGGGAAATAGGAGGTGGGGAGCTATGGGGGAAAAAAGAGGAACAACTGTAATAATCTGAACAATAAAGATAAATTAAAAAAAAAATAAATAAATACAAAAAAAAAAGAAAATACTGTATAAAACATATGCCAACAAATTGGGTAAAATGGGTGAAATTATAATTTTCTCCAAACATATAATCTTTTAAAATTTAATTCAGAAAACCTGAATATACCACTAATAGCTACTAAAATTGAAGCAGTAATAAAAAAAAGTTCCAGCAAATGAAAGCCTGGACTTCATGGCTTCACAGGCAAGTATTACCAAACATTCAAAGAAGAATTAAAACCTATCTACCTCAGGCTATTCCAAATAATTTGAGAAAGGAATACTTCCAAGGTCAGAATTATCCTAATTCCAAAACTAGATAAAGACACTATTCAGAAAGAAAATTATAGGTGAATATCCTTGAGGAACATAGATTCTAAAATCTTCAACACAATATTAGCAAACTGAATTGAGCAATATATTAAAAATCATATGTATACTAATTAAAATCCGATGCACTGAAACAGAGAAGGTAAAATACTGAAAATATAAATACATATGAAGGTCATAGGCCAATGTTTACTGATCTAATTTAGTGTAATTGGAATTGAGAACAAAGAAAGACTACAGGGCCTGGAGTGGGGGTCAGAAAAATATTCAAAGAAATAAAAAATGCATGAAATGATACAAATTTGATGATTATAAAAGTTTGATAACCATCAAGAACGAGAAACACAAAAGAAATCACACCAAGGAACATAACAATAAAATTTCTAAGAACAAATGATAGAGAAAACTCCAAAAGGAACTATTGAAACAAACATAAGAATGATCACAGATTCAATGTTGCAGAAAGACCAAAAAACTAAGTGACACTTTGAAAAGGTGGAGAAATCACAGTTTTAATAACACGCCCCATCTGTGGGGTTTGTCCTAAATCCCAAATCCAGAGCGCTGGTAACATGCAAGAACCTTGCTTTATAACTGCCCCTCAAGTTCATTGATTTGCAAATATACTCCCTCCCCCCAAGGCCCTGAAGGGAGAATTTTTTTTATCTACCCTTCCCCCTGGTGTGCTTAGGTTCAGGGCTCAAAACAAAGCCCCCTGCCTTACTGCAAGACAGCATTTTGTTTGGTTTAATGGCCTAACATTCCTTGCAGAACCAGTCTTCCTCCTCATCCCTCCCCTCCTTGTTCCACAAGCTTCTTTAGCCTTATGGAGCAATATTAGTTCTATTGTTTTTCGTCTAATACAATCCCTCCACCACGTACATTTGATAATAGAGTCATAACATACTACAGATTGATAACCACTAGGACAAAGAGTAGTTATGACTATTCCTGTCAATCAGATGTCCTTGCTGTGTCGGGCAGAGCTCCCTTCTCCGCCTGAACCAAGGGCCTGAACCGTTTCCTTCCCTGGAGGCGCCCTCCGTAGCAGGGGCCTCCCACACCCCTGCTAGGTCCTTTGACCTTGAGAGGTCTGAGTTCACATCCTGAGCAGGATCCCGGCCTCCTAAAGACAAGCCCCCAGCCTGGGGCTCTCCCCGGGCACCAAAAGGTACTCCTCTGGGTGGAGGACCAACAGGGTCAGAAGTGTGTGGCCCCAAAGGTCAGTCAGGGAGGCAGGGGCCCAGGCACTGGTGTTGGGGCAGCTCCACTGATGCAGGTAGCCACAGGAACCTGGGGCTTCCGGGAGAGATGAGGGCTCTGGGTGCCAACAGGAAGCGTTTGTCAGGCCTGGGGCTAGGCTGGCGCAGAGCTGCTTCCCGGCTCTGAACTCGTGCAGAAGCACGCGGGTCAGGTGTATGCCTTCATTGTCACTGCTGAAGAAGGAAGTCTGGGCTTTCCCGTAGCAGCCAGGCGTGAGCTGGAGGGCAGGGTAATCAGTGGCCAGAAGCTTCACCATGAACAGGTCCATCGCCAAGGTCACGAAGAGGATGGGCAGAAGCAGCTCACATACGAGCGGCGTGTGTGGCACAACCGCTGGGTCAGCAGGGCAGCCACCTGCATGAGGGTGCTGGCAAGGGCACCGTCATGGGAATCAGAGTGGATGCCAGAGGCCTCGGGCTCTGCGCCTCCAACCCCTTCCCTGAGGCCACGTCCAACTGCTCTCTGGGATCTTGCAGAAGCATCAGAAACACCTCCTCCAAGGTGGTATCTGCAGTCCCGCAACCCGCCAGGCACAGGCAGTGCCGGTTTTGCTCCAGCGCCTGGAAGACCCCCTTGAAGCTGGCTCGGTCAGCATCCTTGGGGAGGATGCAGCTCAGAGTGCACCGGCTGTAGTATTTGAGAAAGGCTTGTGGGACGTAGGTCTGCATCAGGGCCGTGCTGCAAGCTGCATCCTGCAGGCCCTCCAACTCCAGAGCGGAAAGCTGCTTCGTGTCAGGCAGAAGCCTTGGCCAAAGGCCTCTGTCAGGCTGAAGAGGAAAACACAGTAACAGAGCCGGCCCTGCTGCAGGACGGGCATGCGGTCACTCAGCGCCTCCTCCTCATCCAGGTGGTGGGTTGTGAGGATGATGGTCCGACCTTCTTACTGGAGTAGGATGTCCCAGATGCTGCGCCGGGAGCAGGGGTCCACCCCAGAAGTGGGCTCGTTTAGCACTATGATCTTGAACATGCCTAGGAAAGCGCCACCAAGGAACAGCCTCCACTGCAGACATCTGGACAAGGCATGGGCTGGCTGGTGCTGATGCTGTGTCAGCAACCTGCTCACGGATGCCCAGGTCCACTGTGGCGACTTGATGGATGTGAAGAGCAGCAGGTGCTCCAGGATAGTGAGCCTGTCCAACAGGACATCCTGCTGAGGACATACTCCCAGCTCCTTTCTGACCACAGCCAAGTCAAGTCTGTCTGAAGGTTCCCGCCATCCGCGAGGGTGGCTCCAGAGGTGGGTGCACGCAACCCGCCACCAGTGACCTTCCACTCAGACTGGGCTGCCCTCAATCGGAGCGGTGGACCCAGGCACTCAGTCCTGCAACCACAAGAGCCGTGGGGGTGGCCAGGATGATGGCACATGGTCCCCTCCAGGCAGGAGCCAGTCCCTGGGTGGCCCCTTGAACTCGTACCTGTCTGTCTGCTCATGGTCCAGTACCGTGTTGACCAGGATGTCCCCGGAGTTGGGGTCAATGGCCAACACCTCATCCACCGAGGGCTCCAGCGAGTAGGCTTGTTCTGGTCGCCCTCTGTGTCGCTGGCCGGCTTCAGCTGGAAGGGCATGTTGTCGTTCTCGTCCTTGATGATGAGGACCACGGTGGCCTTGTTGGTCTTGGGGGGCTGTCCGCGGTCATGGGCCATGATGGTGAAGCGCAGCTGGCTCACTTCCTCGCAGTCGATGTGGTGCAGGATGCTGAGCCGGCCCGATGCCTCGTCCAGGTGCAGCAGCCGCCGCACTGACTCGGTGGTGGCGCCGAATATATCCCGTTGACCCCCACGTAGGATGGGGGTCTCCAGGGTGCTGTTCTCCACCAGTTCGGCCTAGTACTCGCTCTTCTCCAAGCAGGGGCTGTTGTCGTCGGGTCGCCACTGTCGCGCACCTGCAGGGTCAGCTGATATGAGTTGCACTGCTCGCTGCTCCCTTGACGATGAGCTGCGGCTGCTTCTCGCTTCTCGCCATCCAGGGTGTCGGTCACCTGTAGCTCGAACATGCTGCCTGCGTCGTTCCCGCTGCCCCCAGGCTCCTGGAGCAGCTCGTAGTGCTCCATGCCATTGCGGCCTAAGTTGCGGTTGGTGGCGGTGGGCAGCAGGTACAGTGTGCCCACCGGGAGGTTCTCCTTCACCATGAGCATGAGCATGGGCAATGGGAAGGTGGGCGTGGTCCTTAGTCATGCCGGAGTCCATTCTTCCTCCCCTGGCACTGCCAAGGACAGGGCCATCGGGGAGGTCTCTCCACCCAGGCGAAGCTGTGCTGAGCCATCTGGAACCTCTCATGACAAATCAGCGACTAGGCCTCTCCCAAGGCCGCACACTGGAAGGGGACATACATCAGCCCCTTCCCCACCAGCAGCAACGGGCACCAAACTCCCTCAGCAGTTCCATTCCCAAGTGTCCTTGGTCTAGGGAAGACAAAATTTCTGCTCAGTTTCCCTATTCTACTTATCCCAGCGTACTGGCCTATCATCCATTCAACTTTTAACATTTTTCTTTATCTTTCTCCATTACACCAAAACCATAGTTTTTAGTCAGTTAGAACTCTCAGGCTCAGGCTTAATTGTTCCTACAGTTGAGGTTTGTGCCACCCCTGACATGGGCGTGGTCACACGGGCCTGCAAGACAGTATACAGGCTGCTAACCGTCTCTCAATAGACACAAAAATCTGATGGTATTCTTCTTTGCCCAGTTGGGTACCTGCCCTTTTAACAACTGAACATTGGCACTGTGGCCGCTTCTGACAGCTAAATCTTCTGCTACTACACATGACACATGGTAAGGCTATACAAACATCTTAGGGAGGTGACTAAAGTCTATTCTTGACCTTCCCACACAAGGCAAAATTGTCCTTGTCTCTCTGGAGCCATTGTCAGGGCTGTGCATTGTGGCCAGTTCTTCTTTCTAGCCACCAAAATAGTTTGTCCAATTTTATTGGCTGTGATCAATTAGTTGTAAGACACCACTGCACTCAGACCAGCCAAATTTAGTAATTTCCCATTTACTAGCTTAGCTTCTTATTTTTAACCTCAATCCCTACTGTTTTTACTTTTATTCTTTCTGTCACATGTTGGCAACTTGTATAGAATTCTTCACTCTTAGAAACCTTAATTTTTTTTATGATAACCAAAAGTAAACAGCCAGCATTTCTTCGATTAGCAACACATTCATACCCAAACAGAAATTTACTAGCTAAACAATTTTAAACAAGTAACAAAGATGCATATTTAAACAATAAAGACAGATAACATTTCACATTAAAACCTTGGTGCATACTATATTTACATTACAGAATATTACCAATTGGCCTTAATTCATTACAGCAGGGAGCAGAGCCCTTAACCTCTCTGCCCTGAGGAGCTGTGAGCCCCGCCCCTGAGTGGCAAATTCAGAAAGAGGGGCGGCTCCCATCTTTCCAAGATGGCAGTCCCCATGAGAGCCACTTGCAATGCCCCAGCCCAAGCAGCTGCCCGAACCCCTTTTCAGATATAAGAGTTAACTTGCTTATATTACACAACTTAATGAGACAAAACTCAGACAATACATGTTCAAACAGCACAATTTTACAAAGGGAAAATCCAAATCAAAACTCTTATCTCTTCACACACACTATCAGTACTGAGAAACCCTTGAAGACAGGGCCTAAGGAATTCAAATACAAATTAACCACATTCATGGCCTCAACCAAAAAGCCGTTTCCTGGCAAAATAAGCTGCTAGTTTAAACAAACATACGATGTCCCAACCCTATGATGATCGGTGACTAGAGACAGACAAGGGAAGGGGTGACCTGCTTTCACAAATCTTCACTCAGTTGCCCGCCTGGCCATGTCCCTTGGGAGCTTAGATTTGTCTTAGCTAAGGTGCACCCGTATAAACCCCGGGCCTGGTCACCTCCACATGGGGGTGAGTCACCATTAAGCCTTATGGCAATTTGTGGAACCACAGGTTGGGGCCCACTCGGACTCCATAACCGAGGTCGTGGAGCCACACAAAGGAGAGGAGAGGGCAGGCCCCCTCCCTCCACACTCACGCACTTTCACCCGACATTCACTCAGAGTTTAAAATACATTTTACCCAACTCCTAATTCCTCACCTGAGGGGCCCACTCTCATCGGATACCCACTCAGAATATCCTGACCTGAATGAGCCCACTCTCACCAGATACCAACCCAGAATTTTCTGACCTGAATGAGGGGGTGATCACTTCCCTCCTTCTACTCACTTGGAGTAGGCTGATTAACTGTCGGGCCCCTACCTTACAGATTATATCAACAGGTCCAGAAGTGTTTGACCACTCTCTTCAGGTGTCGGCCGGGTCCTGGGATGAAGTCCAGGAGCACTGGAGTTCCCCTGTTTAATTCTGCTGAAATCAGCAGGGCGCGACTTCGGAAGTCTGTCCTGTGCCCCTGGGCCCCTAACCCAGTCCTCTAACCAGAGGCAAGAGCCAGCTTCAATTAGTTTCCAGGCCAGGGAACCAAAATGTTGCAGAAAGACCAAAAAACTAAGCAACGCTTTGAAGAGGTGGAGAAATCACAGTTTTAACAACATGCACCATCTGTGGGGTTTGTCCTAAATCCCAAATAAAGAGCACCAGTAACATGCAAGAACCTTGCTTTATAACTGCCCCTCGAGTTCATTGATTTGCAAATATACTCCCTCTCCCCAAGGCCCTGAAGGGAGAATTCTTTTTATCTACCCTTCCCCTGGTGTGCTTAGGTTCAGGGCTCAAAACCAAGCCCCTTGCCTTACTGCGGGACAGGGTTTTGTTTGGTCTAATGGCCTAACATTCCTTGCAGAACCAGTCTTCCTCCTCAATTCCTCATCAGAAAAAATGCAAGCCAGAAGACAGGGAAAAATCATCTTTAAAATGAGGTTCCCTGAAAGAGAAACAGGCTCTAAATAAATCCAGTTCTGAGTTAGATGGGAGAATACTCTGGCACAGGATTATCCAATTTAGGGAATCTATACTAATAAAAGTGTAACATGCTAATTAGACCAGATAGACTAGTTGTCTTCTGGATGTTCTTCCAGACAAAACCATGGTTGCGGGGGTTTAGGCAGAGGTAGTGAGGGTGATCAGATTGGCTGGGACTGCAGTTAGGAGTGTTCAGGCCAGAAGGGGAGAGCAGTTATGGGCAATCAGGCCATCAGAAAGAGCACTTTGAGGCGATGAGGCTGGCAGGGGAGAGCAGTTAGGGATGATCAGTGTGGCAGGCAGAGGTGGTTAGGGATGTTCAGGCAGCCGAGTGGTTAGGGGTGATCAGGCAGGAAGGCAAAGTGGTTAGCCTCAATCAGGCAGGCAGGCAGGTGATTGGTTAGGAGCCAGCAGTTCCGGAATGCCAGAGGGATCCCAGAATGGAGAGGGTGTGGGCCTGGCTGAGGGCCACCCCCACCCATGCATGAATTTTGTGCACCGTGCCTCTAGTAGTAGTAATAATATCTAATGTTCAACCGCTGTTCCAATTGCTAACACTGATAGTGTACTTCATTGATTTAAAGATCACTTCCTTTGAAAAATTATCTTCAGCCATTTGTCTGGGTTAGATGCCTCTCTTTTTCACCATCTTGGAACACTGGTTATTACTCTCCTACTTTCTTAAGATTTGGTACTATGATTTATTCAAATTATCTAATCTAATAAAAGCGTAATATTAAAATTGACCATTTCTTTGGGATGCCTATGCCACGCCCACCAGCCAGTCAGAGCAACTGTATGCAAATTAGCCCAGGCAACATGGCAGAGGCCGGAACACCGGGGTCCAGCAGGGCAGACAGAAGACCTCTGCCTTGGCATCCAGGCTGCATAAAAATTCCTATATATAGTTGTAAAATTTTGAATGATCCATTACTTTTTAAAACAATCTATGTTTTTGCATATTTTAAAAATTTTTTTGAAATGGCTGCAATGTAGTTATTTGAAGTTATCTATCTTACCTCTAGAGACACATAACTTTTTAGAATAATATGGAAACAGATTATTTATTAAGATGCCACCAAAGATTTAAAAGTGAAATATCAATTGTTGGGTGTGAGAAAACTACCTAAGCTCCTTATACACATCTTCAGATTTCTTTCATCTATCATAGACTATAAGAATTCAGATGTATTGGGTATCTAGTCTAATAAAAGAGAAACTTGCAAATTGACCACAACTCTGCTATGCCGCAAGTCATGCCCACCAGCCAATTAGAGGGACTATATGCAAATTAACCCAACAATGATGGTGGCTGGCAGCCATGGAGCTGCAGCAAGCGGGAGGCTTCTTTGCCTTGGCAATGGAGGAAACAAAACTTCCTGCCTGCCCTGGCTGGCTGTGGCCTCCACTCAAAGCCACAAAGTTTCAATTACAGAAGATAAATAAATCCCAAATACCATAAAATCCCAAATAAATCCCAGCCAGGCTCGCTGGGAGCTTAGGTCATTGCAGTACGTGGCCAGCTGGAAAACAGCTATTAGCCCCTTAACCAGGCTGGCCAAGTACTCCAGTGAGGACTCCCACACTGAAGGGGCTATGGCCAGCCTGCAAATAGCCATCAGCCCCTTACCAGGCTGGCCAGATTGAGGGTTGATGGTTCCTGCTGGGGGGCTTGGCCATCCTGCAAACAGTCATTATCCCCTCACCCAGGCTGGCCAAGCAATGCAGTGGGGACTCGCACACTGAAGAGGCTATGGCCAGCCTGCAAACAGCCATCAGCCCCTGAACTGGGATGGCCAGGCACCCCAGTGGGGACCTGCACACTGAAGGCCTTGTGGTCAGTCTGAAAACAGCCATAAGGTACTCACTCAGGCTGGCCAGGCACCCCTGCATGACCCCCACTCTGATCCAGGACACCCTTCAGGGCAAACCAGCCGACTCTCACCCATGCACCAGGCCTCTATCCTCCTATATAATAAAAGAGTAATATGCAAATTGACCCTCATAACATAACCACTGGGAATGACTCTTCACTAGGACACATATCAATCATCAGGGGGCAGATGCTCAGTGCAAGAGCTGCTTCCTGGTGCTCATTGCACTCCCACAGGGGGAGCTATTCTCAGACACTGGTCAGGCTGCCAGCTGCCAGTACAGTGGTGGTGGTGGGAGACTCTCCTGCCTCCTTAGCAGCACTAAAGATGTCCGACAGCAGCTTAGGACTGCTCCCCGCTGGCAAGTGGACATCACCTGAGGGCTTCTGGGATGCTAGAGGAATATCTGCCTACTTAGGCCCAGTTCCCAGGGGAGCAGGCCTTAGCCAAAAATGGACATCCCCTGAGGGGCCTCAGACTGTGAGAGGGCACAGGCTGGGCCAACTGACCCCCACTAGTGCACAAATTTATCTTCATTGGGCTTCTAACCTACACTAATAAAAGAGAAAGATGCAAATTGACCATACCTTTATGACACCCACCAGCCAATAAAGAGTGAGTATTGAAAATAACCAAACAAATATGGTGGGTTAATTTGCATATGCAGGTGCCAAGAGGCCTGGGATTTGATACAGGCATTCCACACTGCCCCAGCTGCTCTGGGTGTCTGGGAAGCATCAGAAGGCAGAAAGGCAGCTCTGGGTTAGAGCAAAGCAGAAAGCCAGCAGTGGCCAGAGTGAAGGAGGTAACATAGTCACATCTTACAGGGTCGAAATATGGCAGAAAAAGATGGCCTACAGTGTTTCCCGGATAGCAACCAGAATGTTTGGCAAAAACAGCACTTTCTGACAGATAGTAAGCATAAATACCTTAGAATTTAATTTTAATAGAGAGTAAAAAATAAAATAGTCAAGGTTGATTATTAGCAAGTGTAATGACAAAGTGAGAATGTCGATATGACTAGAGAATAAGTCATGCAGAGACAAATAATATTAGAAGATTTGGGTTTTCTGTCTAGTTATCTTTCCTTTTAATTGGATTCACCGACTCTTTTTTCCTCTGTACCTTTAAGAAAAATGCAATCTTTTTAACTGAGTCGTGGAAAGCTTGTTTCACTTGCTTGTTTCTCAGTGTGTAAATGAAGGGGTTCAACATGGGTGAAATGGAAGTAATAAGGAGTGAAACCGCTTTATTTATAGCTACCTGGTCCTTGGCTGAAGGTTTGACATAAACAAAGATACAGCTTCCATAAGTAATGGAAACCACAATCATGTGGGAAGAACACGTGGAAAAGGCCTTTTTCCTTTGCTGGGCAGAGGGAAACCTTAGGATAGTCCTGATGATGTAAATGTAGGAAAGAACCACACATATGAGGGTCATGATGAATGTCAATACAGCACACATGATAACCAACTGTTCTATCAACCAGGTGTCTGAGCAAGCGATGTTCAGGAGAGGAGATGCATCACAGCAAAAATGATCAATGACATTGGAATCGCAGAATTCCACGTCCAAACCCAGACTGAATGGTGGGAGAATGATCATCAGTGCTGCTACCCAACAGGAGAAAATGATGTTCTTGCAGACTCTGCTGTTCATGATGGTGGTGTAATGCAGGGGTTTGCAGATGGCAACGTAGCGATCATAGGACATGGCAGCCAGAAGAAAAAATTCCGTTACTGCAAACACATCTACAAACAAGAGTTGACTGAAACAAGCATTATAGGTAATGGACTTGTCCCCTGATAATATGCTGTATAGAAATCTGGGAACACTGGCAGTTGTAAAAGAAATTTCTAAGAAGGAGAAATTTTGAAGGAACACATACATAGGTGTTTTTAGGTGGGAATCAATCAGAGTGAGGGTGATGATGGTTAGGTTTCCAGATATACTCAGCATGTAGGAAAGAAATAGAAAGATAAACAGCAATACTTTCAGTGGAGCGTCATCGGTCAGTCCCAGCAAGATGAACGTTGTTATTGTAGTTTGGTTTTTCATCCTTAATTATTGTCTTTTTTCCATTCTGCTTCAAATAATAAGACGTTATATGAGGAACTCCAAGGTCCTGGTCAATTACAATTTAATTATAGTTTGTGTTGGTTTGACATATCTAATCTAATGAAAAAGTAATATTGAAACTGACCGTTTCTTTGGGATGCCCAAGCCACGCCCACCAGCCAATCAGAGCAGCTGCATGCAAATTAACGCAGCCAAGATGGAGGCCAGCAGTCTCGGAGCTATAGTAAACAGCAGGCTTCTGTTGCACCAGAGTAAACTGTCTGCGTAGGCCAGCTGAGCCTCTCTTTGATCATGGCAACATAGTTGCAATTATAGAAGCCACATAGCTGAACCAAACAGGAGACTTCCGTTGCACCAGGAGAAAACTGTCTGCCTAGGGCGGCTGGGCCTCTCTCTGCTCAAGGTAACATTCTTTCAATTATAGAAGCCACGGAGCTGAAGCCAACAGGAGGCTTCATTACCTGCCTAGGCCAGGCTTAAAGCAATAGTGTATCAATTATAGAAGATAAATAAACCCCAGAAACCTGCTTCCAGCCAGCCTTGCTGGGATGTTGTGTCAATGGGAGCTGTGGGCAGCCTGAATACAGCCCTCAGCCCCGCACTCAGGCTGCCCAGGAACCCCAGTAGGGACTCAAACCCTGAAGGGACTGTGGGTAGCCTGAAAATAGGTCTCAGCCCCTCATCTAGGCTGGCCACATTCCAATGGGGTGAGGGTTCCCACTGGGGGGCTTGGCCAGCCTGCAAACAGCCATTAGCCCCTCACCCAGGCTGGCCAGGCATGCTAGCAGGTGGACATCCCCTGAGGGGTTCCAGACTGCGAAAGGGCACAGGCCTGGCTGAGGGACCTCCTGAATGAACAAATTTTTGTGCACCAGGCCCCTAGTTATGTTATAAACATCAATGAAAGCAAGTCCTAAAAATTGCTTTTGGATTTACTATTCTGACTTTCCCTTATGTCCTAACTCCAGAAATGCTTCTAGCAGAAAAGTTCCTAAAAAAAACTAACAGTGGTGCTTGCTAAGAAAATTCTTTCATTAAAATTTACATGTGTATTAGCAATTAAACTGACAATGAATGCTTATCACATGGTTTATTCTGTTTCAACTTATCCTGTGGAGTTTCTCTGATGTGTGTCTAAAACATTTTTATTGGATGCATGCTCTTAAAGATGCATTTAAATGTGTTACAATCCAATCTTTTTGAGGTTTTCCTCACAGTAAATTTATTTCAAATACATGTATTTTATATCATTAATATTAACCTTGGCCATATTTTATTTCTACTGTTAGAATATCTATGTCATACATTTTAATGCTTTTTAGGATATCCTAGTGCTACAAAGAAATTTCCCCTCAGCTTACAAGCAGAAATCTGGAATTATATAATCTGTTTAATTAATTTCTTTTTAAATTACTTTCATAGGGAAAACCCTAATACCCCTTAACTATATGCTTTATTTCCTCAAAAAATTAAATATGGAACTCCAATTTGACCTTTGTAGGAAGTTATCCCAAGAAATCAGAAGAAACAATAGGAAACAATATGCGCACACCTATGTTCATAGAATCCCAATTTACAAAAGCTATGATTAATCACAATTTACAAAAGCCTAAGTGTCCATTGGCGAATGAATGAATTAAAAATCTGTGATACATCTATGGGTTCATTTTTCTCTATATTCTGAGAGCCCCTTACCCATCATAATAATGTAGTTAAGACCAGAGCTTTGATATTGAATTTTTCTTATTTATGTTTTTCCATTATTTCTTTCTAAACACATTTGACAATGACATATTTTCATTCCTCCTTGTATATATTTACTTCAAAATTTGTGACAGAAAAATAATGGAACATTTGAAGTATATTTGTAGAGCTCTAGAGTATATCTTGATTTTTTAATGTTTTGGGTCAGCCTATTTCAACTTCAAATACCACTACCAGCCATTATAAATATCACTTAGCAATATCAGGTTTAACAAGGTTTAGCAATTTCTCAAACATATTTCAACATTCTCTCTTAAATTTTACCTCCTTGATGATTGTCTTCTCTGTCTTATTAACCACTTACACACCAACTCATGTGGTCTCTGCACCATTTAACCTACTCTAGCCAACATCACCACCAGCCTCCGTCTTGTTTCAGTCATTAAACAAACTTCAGGCTTGTCTGAACTCAAGTTCTCTTCTGCTTGTAAACTGTGAACTTATGAAAGTCTTTACAGCTTAATGTCTACAATCGCACATTATCCTGAATGTCTTCCTATCATTTTGTCTATTTTTTTTCCCATTCCCCTTCATAGCTCCTTTTCATTTGGTAATTTGTTGGTGCACCTGAAATATTTTTTCTAGGCAATATCTCTTTTAGTCTGCCCTCTTTCTCTAGAAAGTTCTAATAATAAGGTAATTTCAACTAGGCTGATGATCTCTACATTTACATCGGCAGGATAATGATACAGTATTCTGACTTCAGCTTATTCTTAGACATCTAGATCAGACTTAGATGGTTTGATCTTACACTTTTCCTTTTTTTCCTATCTGAGAGTCCTTGAGCATTTGATTAATATCTTATCTTGTGTGTTTCATTTGTGTTTGTATGTGTACAAACTTGAGAGGAAATAATATGTATATCCTAGGGTTACAATGAAAATTTAGATAATACAAATAAAATATGTACAACTGTATCTGGAATTAGGCGACCATTCATTACTATTAAGTATTGGGCATTCTTATTTTGTTATCTATGATTTCCTATTGAGTATCCTCTAGAAGTGCATATTTCAAGATTGTTAATGTGGCACTCATGACTCAGTTTCCTTCCCTGTCAACAGTAAGTCTCATTTAAAAACATTATTTCTTGTTTTTTTTAATTTGCATTTTCAATTGTTTTCATGTCTTGCCATTTCCGTTATTTTTTTTTAATTTGGTCTTTTTATTGTCTCACTGCCAACACTACTTTTATTCTCAGTGTCTTTATCTCATAGCTGAAATATTGCTGAAACATGTTAACATGTGATTAACATACATCTTTGCTTTTCTCATTCATATTTTAAAATCAATGCAATCAGAATCATTTTTCTAAAGCCCAGATGTGATTAACATCCCCTATGTGTTGTGGATAATATGTTTGAACTGACATTTACCCCATACCATGAATTTCTTGAGACTCTTGATCTACCTCTCAGTTAAATGGAAGCTAATTAATTTTGACTTTAGGTGAGAGTAGAGGAGAAGAAAAAAGGAATACATTAATGGGTTTGAGTTTCAAATGCATCAAGCATTTAGGTTAATGAAATATTCCAAACAATAAATATTTTATTCAGAGTAAAGAACAAAATTATTCATCCTTAGAGTATTTATAAGATTTCTTTATCAGGGGATAAGAGAGTTGAGGAATAGATTGGAGGATTTAGTGGTTCTGAATCAGATCTCTGTGTTTGGTGACTGCTGAAGGCAAAGACCTACAGTAGTTAGCATAATTATGCCAGAAGTCCCGTAGAAAGAAAATGGATTTTGATATTCAGCTGGGTTGAAAATCAGCTTAATATATTGCCCTGCTGTTGGGCAAATGGCTGAAGGCAATTCTGTAACTTGATAATCCTTTATTGTTTACCTAACCAGACCATTGCTATGCCTGTTTGCATTCCTAAAGGGCATATGTGTTTTCAAATAATAAAAGCTGTTGGGCCCCAGGTTTCAGAGAGCCGCTTCACTGGAGAAAGGTCTGTGCCTGGCTCCCCCATGCCTCCTAAATTTATATTTCTTGTCTACTGTGTTCATTTGTGCAACAGCCCTTCCCCAGACCTTGATCCCTAGCTGCAAATGGATGTGGAGTTCACAGGGGATCTTTACCATCTTCCAATAACCTGGAGGAATAAAAGCTAAAAGATAGAAAAATGAGATATATTTCTGCAATTTCTTTTCCTTTTGGAGATATAAGGTGGATCAACACTTAAGTTGCTCCCTGAACTCAAGCAAAAAAGCTTTAAAAGTCACATAGTCTTCCCGTTCTAAAGATTCCTATAGAATTAGGAAAAGGGTGTTCTCCTGTCTAGCGTGACATGAAACTAAAGACAAACCTCAGATACTTGACAAATTTTCCTGCACTGCAATTTGCCACAGTAATAATATTGGTGCCTTATAAATTATAAAGGAACTACTAGATCTTAAGAGTAATATGGGCAAGGGAAACAAAAGACCCAATGCTGTGAGGCACATGAATAGGTGTTTGAATTGGTACTTTTGGTTTTAAAGATCTCTACACTAGCAGTCTCTAACTGCTTTATCACTATTTAAAGTTTTCGGTTAGGCATTAATTCAATCAGGAATCTATCTATAACTTTTTAAGATAGGTGTATCTTTTCTTCTTACTATTCCCATGGTTGCCTATGATTCTTAGATATTATTCTCTGATGACTAAATTATCAAACTGTATAAGCAAATTTTATTTTGACATTGTTTTGTCCCAAGCAACAAGCTTATCTCCAGGGGCATAGCAAGAGTTCCTTAAAAGTTTGTGGAAATAAAGAAAGAATGACTATCATATTTGCCATATTTTCCGTAAAATGTGTTTTAAAGGTATTTTCGTGTCTGGAATAAGACTGTGGAGTTCTCATTTTCCTTTTCCTCTTGGGGTTCAGTTTCCTCCATAATATTTAGTTCATGGAATCATTGTGATTATTGATTGCTATAGTCCTCCCAATTGCCTGGCAGATAGTAAGTCAGAGCTTTCTCTCCTTTCACTTCCTCCTCCTCCTTCCCCTCCTATAACCTACTGTAATACTTATGCCAATGTGTGAGGGCACTAATCAGTGACCACTACACTATTGTTTTCCCTGCATCCTTTTGTTTGTTTGATCATCTTCACCATAGAATATTTTTTCCATTGATTTGTAGAGAGAGTGGAAGTGAGGGAGGGGTGGCAAGTGAGTGAGAGGGACACATGCATTGGGTGCCTCTAGCATGTGCCCTGTCTCAGGACTGGGATGAACCTGCAACCCAGATACCACCCCTTCACCAGGAATCAAACCTCAGACCTTTCTCTCTAACCGGTGAGCCACAATGACTAGGATAGTTTCTGCATTCTTTGTGAAGCTTGTGAATTCTGGTGCCTCTTATAACCTGTTCAATGTCCTGTGAAGAAATACTAAGGGCAGAGTCTAGAGACTACAATTGTGAACATGAGGCAATAGGAACTTCACATTTCTTTCTCAACCCCCATTAACACTTAATTACATGGGCAGCTGTTTCCGTTTGTAAATAGCTGCAAAGAGTCTATGTCTTTGGTTTTCTCCACATTTCCAAGAGGAAAGAATTTTCCATGAGATATTTAATTAGTTTGGTATATTAGAGGCTTCACTTATTTCTAGCAATCTCTACCCCACAAGAAAGCTACATGTTTGTGGTGGATTGAGTCAAGTTGTTTCAATCAAGGCAGTAACAGATAACAGCATTAGAGCATTGGAGACAGAGACTCACCTATGGTTTACAGGCATCTCTGCAGACAGGAGCACTACTCTAGGCTGAGGGGGAGAAATAATTAGCTGCTAATCAGGTACCTTCTTAGATAGGGTCAGAGAGGAATTGACCTTGTGAACCAAACTGAGAAAATTCTTAAGCTCTCAGTAATTCACTGTAGCATTTTAACTCAGAGCATTGTTCCACATTCTTAAAGTCACCTCTTTTCCAATCACCAATACCAAAATTTAAGTGACACCAAATCACTTAAATATAAGGTTGTTTTTTAGGAGATTTTGAAAGATGATTTCTGATTTTTCTGGGAAGAATTTTTACACAGGAAAGAAAGATTAAGATGACTTTTATTATCTCAGGCTCTTATGGATGTACGGGGGCCTTCTGTGTGGATAAATAAAGGGCCCTTCATGACCAAATTCAGTTTTGGTATTCTGTGATAGCAAAATTTAAGTGAATGTTCTGGTAAACCACTTTCTTTCAGGTGAATTTTCTATTTAGTATATTTACAGAAATATTCACAATTATAATGATATCATTGATTTCTAATAGCAACATTTCTGATAATAATGTATATAATGTTGCTACGAATACTCATGCATTCCTTTAGAAGAGATTTATTGAAGATCTATGATAGGACAGGTAGTACTCCAGATATTAAGGATAAATAGTGAGCATGTACGGACCCCTCTCTTGTGATGCATGTAATAAATATATCAAATGAATATAATCCCTTCAGATTTCTTTTTTATAATACAAACTGTGAAATAACTATTATTAGAAATAACTAACATTAGAAATAACTATTTTATTTTTTAGAGATGCCCAATATTGCCATCTCTGATTTTTAAACAGATTAGTCATGTCTTTCAAGACTAAAGAACCAAGAACATACTTACTCTTGTGGAAGGTAATCCTGGCTTCAGTTGTCTGTGAATCCTGGTGGTTCTGAAGGTGAAAATTGAAAGTATAAGTGGAGTCAGTTAATGTGCCCAAAAGCTCTTCTCATGAATAACTCTTCCAATTTCATGGATAACTGTTTTCTAGTGGAAATTGCCAAAAGACTCTCACTAGAGATTCTCTTCCACTTTAAACCTAGGAAATAATGTCATAAGTCTAAAATTCGAAATATAAAGTCATGTATTTTAAATGTCTGAGAAATATAAGATAATTTTTAAAGAAGAATTTGTAATAGATGATTTCTGATTTCTCTGGGAAAAGATTTTTGCTCAGTGAAGGAATATTAAGGTGTTTTTATAATCTCAGACTCTTATGGATGTACAGGGGGCCTCTACGTTGATAATTAAAGAGTCCTTAGTGGCCAAGTTCAAACATGACTAATTTTAATATGCAATGAATTTTGGCAAAAACCTAGGGGAAGCAATGGGAATAATGTCCTTGGAGACAGTAAGATGCAACAATTTTAAGAGACATATTCCAAGTGCAGAACAATAATGGTATGATGATAAGATTTCTGGCTACTTTTCCACCCATAAATAACAAAGTGTTAACAAAAGAAAACAAAATTGCTTTGTCTACATTTTCTATGAAAAACAAATCATTGAAAGTATAGACACCATTTCTAATCTGATAACTGTTCATACTTTCCCAGGGTAAAAATACATCTTTGTATCATATTATTTTTAAATTTTATTTTATAGTTTAAAGTATTACATGTAGTAGTACATATGTCTCCTTTTCCCCTTCCCATTGTGTATGATATTTTTTGTATTGTACTCTTATTATGAGGAAGCTATTATCTAATAAAGCTTCACATATTTCATTATTAAAATTTATATATTAAAAATCTTATTTTTAATAAACATCATTGATTTTTTTCCGTTCAAATGATCATGATTGATATTTCTGAAGTAAACTTCACTTATGTATTAGAATTTTGGAGTGTATTGCCACATTGTGCTTCAATGTGTAATACTGCATTATATACTCACCATGTGTGGGTCTCTCTGGGTCACTATTGGCATTGTGTGATCTGGAGGAATCCCACACTTACTCGTGGCTTGAATTTTGAGTCAACAAGTGTGCAAAAAGTAGGTAAATAAAGGGAAATTAAGATACCAATTTTGTTATAGTTAGAAATATTTAAAACATGGTTCTGAACATCCTGATAAGATCCTCCCAAGTTAGCCATATCTCTCAGATAGACAGTTCTAGAAATTCAACTCTACCTCACCACTTGGGGCAGACTCTTTTGTTTCATGAATTTGAGCAGTGTGACATCTCTCTGTAGAAAAAAAATCACGACAATATAAAACAGGAGAGGGAATATTGTAGTTCACAGTCCACCTCTCAGGTAAGTCTGATTTTATCCCCAATGGAAGGATAGTAGGAGAGTGGCCAGAGGTTACACAAATAAATTATTGATAAAAATCGTACAAATTTTAGAACTAAATCAGAAATGACTGTCTGTATTTACAATGTCCTGGTTTTACAGGACCATCCAATAATTATTTAATTATGCAGGAAAATGCACAGGCATTCGACTTGGCTACCAGTATGTACTTTTGCATAAACTCCAGACACTGTGAAGTGATACATTAACTGTAGATTTGTGTTCAGTAGAAAACATATCCTAAAGTTCATAGTTTTAGGGTACTATTGTATACTAATTAGCCAGTTCAATATCTGTCAGATACTGAACAGCAGTTTTCTTTTTAAAAAAATTTATCTTTATTTTGAAAGTATTTTTTCCCCATATACCCCCTCTATTCCAGCCCTGCCCACCCTCCAGGCCTTCATCACACTATGTCTGTGTCCATGGGTTATGCATATATATGTATAAGTTCTCTGGTTTATCATTCTTCTCCTCTCTACACCACTCTCTACCTTCTCTCTGAGAAACCTCACTCTTTTCCATGGCTGGGATCTATATGGTTCATCAGTTTATTGTGTTCATTAGATTCCACACATGAGTGAGATCATGTGATACCTGTCTTTCTCTATGTGACTTACTTCACTTAGCATAACACTCTCCAGGTTCCTTCAAGCTGTCTCAAAGTGTAAAAGAGACTTTTTTTTACAGCCACATCATATTTCATGGTATAAATATACACTTTTTTAAATCCACTTATTTACTGATGGGCACTTGGGCTGTTTCTAGACCTTAGCTATTATAAATTGCACTGCTATGAACATAGGGGTGTATATATTCTTTCTGATTGGTGATTTGAGTTTCTTAGGATACATTCCTAGAAGTGGGATCACTGGCTCAAATGGCAATTCCATTTTAATTTTTTTTGAGGAAACTGTACACTGTTTTCCATTAGGGCTGCAGCAGTCTGCTTCCGACCATTAGTGTACTAGGTTTGCTTTTCCCCATAACCTTGCCAACATGTGTTATCTTTTCATTTGTTGATGGTAGCCATTCTGACAGGTTTGAGGTGATACCTCATCCTTTATAATAAAAGCCTCTATGGCGCGACATCCTCACACTTGGTCAACCCATGATGGCTGCCACAAGATGGCCTCCCCCACGCCATCACAAGATGTCCACCACAAGATTTGAGCATGCTATGAAATAAAAGCCTAGGTGACAAGATGCCCTTGTGTGACATCATCAGAATATGGCTGCCACAGGCTGGCCACCTCATGTCATACAAGATGGCCACTATAAGATGGCCATCACAAGATGGCAGCTACTAGAAGGCTGCCACAAGATAACTGGCAGGGGAGGGCAATTGAGGGGGATTAGGCCAGCAGTGGAGGGCAGTTTGATTTGAATGGACCAGTAGGGGAGGGTAGTTGGGGACAACAAAACTTACAGGAGAGGGCAGTTGTTTGTGAGCAGGCCTTCAGGGGAAGGAAGTTAGCGGTGACTACTCCGGCAGTGTAAGGCAGTTTGGGCAGTCAGGCCTAAAGGGGAGGGCATTTGGTAGCCGTCATGCTGGCAAGTGAGCAGTTAAGCATCAATCAGACTGGCAGGGGAGCAGTTATTGGGCAATCAGGCGGGCAGGCAGAAGCAGTTAGGGGAAATCAGGTAGGGGCTGCCAGATGAGTGGTTAGAAGACAGAGTCCCGGATTGTGAGATGGATGTCCAACTGCCAGTTCAGACCCAATCTCTGTGTCTGACCAACAGTCGGACATCCCATAAGGGGTCCAAGATTGGAGAGGGTACAGGCTTGGCTGAGGGACACCCCCCTGCTCCTGTGCATGAATTTAATTCACCGAGCCTGTAGTTGTTGGTTTAATTTGCATCTATCTGATGATTAGTGACTGAGCATTTTTTCATATGTTCCTTTGCCATCTATATGTCCACTTTGGGGAAGTGCCTATTTATGGCCTTTGCCCATTTATTTTTTATTTTTTATTTGTATTTTATTAAAACACAAGTGGTTATGAAGACTATATAATGACATGAGATATGCTTATGTTTTTAGGTTCAATGAAAACGGGTCAAAATAATTAAGATTAAAACTCTTCAGTCCAGCACTTACACTCAGCCTCACAATATACCCACAAAAGGAACCTCCCTACACATACTTTTTTAAAAAAAATTTTATTATTCAGATTATTACAGTTCATCTTTTTTTCTCGCATAGCTCCCCTCCTCCCGGCACCCGCCATACCATCTGCCCTTAACTCCCCCCACCCCACCCACTGTTCTCATCCATAGGTGTCAAATTTTTGTGTAATCTCTTCCCGCACCCCCCTACACCCCTTTCCCTTGAGAATTGTCAGTCCACTCCTTTTCTATGCCCCTGATTCTATTCTATTCACCAGTTTATTCTGTTCATCAGATTTTTTTCTTCACTTGATTTTTAGGTCCACTTGTTGATAGATATGTATTTGTTGTTCATAATTTTTATCTTTACATTTTCTTCTTCTTCCTCTTCTTAAAGGATACCTTTCAGGATTTCATATAATCCTGGTTTTGTGGGGATGAACTCCTTTAGTTTTTTCTTGTCTGTGAAGCTCTTTATCTGACCTTCAATTCTGAATGATAGGTTTGCTTGGTAAAGTTATCTTGGTTGTAGGTTCTTGCTATTCATCACTTTGAATATTTTTGCCACTACCTTCAGACCTTCATAGTTTCTGTTGAGAAATCAGATGACAGTCTTATGGGTGCTCCCTTGTAGGTCACTCACTGTTTTCTCTTGCTGCTTTTAAGATTTTCTCTTTGTCTTTTGCCCTTGGCATTTTAATTATGATGTGTCTTGGTGAGGTCCTCTTTGGATTTCTTTTGTTTGGGGTTCTCTGTGCCTCTTGGACTTGTAAGTCTATTTCTTTCACCAGGTAGGGGAAGTTTTCTGTCATTATTTCTGCAAATAGGTTTTCAATATCTTCCTCTCTTTTCTTCTGGCACCCCTGTCATTCAGATGTTGGTACACTTTAAGTTTTCCCAGAGGCTTTTTGCACAATCTTCATAGTTTTGTATTCTTTTTTCCTTTTGCTTTTCCAGTTGGATGTTTTTTTCTTCTTTGTATTTCTAATCTTTGACTTGATACTTGCGATCCTCTAGTCTACTGTTGGATCTCTGTATATTATTCTTAATTTCAAGCTGGTCCTTTTTCATATCCTCAAAGGTCTCACTAAATTTATCAGCAGTTTCTACAAAATTCTTGAAAAACCCTATAACTGAGGTTTTAAACTCTGTATCCAGTAGTTTGCTTTCCTCCATTTCTGTTATTTGTGATCTGTTTTTTTGTCTCCACATTTTGGCTGCTTCCATGCATTGATAGAGTGGATTTCCTTTAGGGTCCAGTGGCTCAGCCTCCCCAATTACCTGAGGTGGACCCTCTTGGTCACCCCTTTGTAGGCTTTGTGCACAGTCTGCTTGTAGCTAAGCCTTGATTGTTGTTAGTATCACTAGGAGGAATTGACCTCCAGTCCATTTGGCTGTGAGAATCAGCTCTGTCGATGGTGGGAGAACTTCTGTGCTGGAGACACCCTTATGGGACAAGACTTGCTTTTGTGGGGCTTTGGTGCTCACTGAGTCTGCCCCTTGAGTGTGTCCCTTATGGATCTGAGGAGTTGCAATCTGGAAGGTCCCACTCTGACCACTGGGTACACTGGCTCTTAGATCTCTAAGGAGGTGCTAATTTAGCCTCTGGCTGAGGTTATCCAGCAAAAGCCATGGAGAGATGTGCAGATTACTCTTGTTTGGTTTGGAAATGCCCAGATGAGGCCCATCTGGGAAGCAATGCAAGCTGCCGTGGGGCCTTGGGCCTTCTTTTGGATGTTATGGGTCCCTGACCAGGCTGCAGTTTGTTAGGTAATTTTAGATTGCAAAGGGCCAGTCCCTTTATATGCAGAAGCCTTTGGGCACAGCTTGGGTGGGTAGAGTGTCAGGGAATCAACAGGGTGGAGCAAACAGCTATGGCTTGTTGGGAGCTGACCTGAATTTAGGGGTCCCATATGAGCGTAGCTTTCTGAAAGCTGACCTTAATGCATGGTCTCATATGGGCGTAGCTCTCTAAGTCCCCTCTTCACTAGTTAAAATTTCCGACTGCTGATCTTTTGTTTAGGTGCTTATCTAGAAGTATCACAGGATATTTAAGAGACTGCTGACACTTAGTCTAGAGACTGCTAACACTCTTGGAACTGGATGTGGGCAGGAAATGTATGAGGATGTTGGCAGGGTGAGAAGTTAAGAAGGAATAAGATGTGGTTAAATTGCTTTGCTTGGCAAAATCATGTATGCAATAACTTTCTTAATCTTTCTGGATAAATATGAGCTTTACAATAAACTTGGGGCTACAGTCTTGAATTATAGTCCTTCTGGCCCCATTCTTTTGTCTCTTGTCTTTTCTTATCCTCACCCTCTCATTCAGGTACCGGTGTAGTGCTGGTAGGTACCAGCAGGTGGCACCCAACATGGGGCCTGAAAACCTGGGACAATGATAGAGGACACTGCCCGTGGAAGTTGAGGACGCATCCGGAATAAAGGTAAGGAGGACAGTTAGGTTTAGAGTCGGTAGTAAGAAATTATGGGGCAAGGAAATAGCCGATAGCTGTTCGTGCAAGTACTTAAGAATATGCTTTGTTCTAGAGGCATTAAACTAGGGCAAAACAATTGGAGCACTTCTTACAATTTATAAGAGAAGTTTGTCCTTGGTTCCCTGAAGAAGGGACTGTAAATTTGGAAACTTGGTCCAAGGTTGGTAAAAAATTACAAGATTATTATTATTCTGCCCATGGGCCACAAAAGGTTCCTGTAGATGCTTTCTCTTTGTGGAACTTAATTAGGGATTGTTTAGATCTTAGGCAGGAAGGACATAAATGGAGTAAGCTGGTGAAAAACAAGAGTCCTTCCTGTCGAGACATAGCTCAATTGTCAGAAGTAACACCCATGGCCTCTCCAATAGAATTATTATCCCCAGAGGAAGAGAGTCAAGGCAAGGAGCAGGTTCTGTTAACAAGAGAAGAATATTTTCATTATGATGATCCCCTTGACAGTCTAGATCCTCTAGATCAAGAAGCTTTAGATTAGGCTGAAGCTAGATATCATGGAGAGGATGATATATTTATGGTTAAGACTACGAAAACAGTTATACATAATAATACAGATGATACATGTGAGCAACTAAAAGAAGAGATCTGTCAATTAAGAAATTCATAGTTGACTTGTCAGATCAAATAAGCCAAAAGAATTGTAAGCTTTTAATTGTGCCTTTGCCTTTGCCAGTACCGCCATCGCGAACACCTTCAGCAGGTGGCTGGCCTTGATCCTCCTCTAATTGATGTTCCAGACAACAGGAGACTTTAAACTTTTTGTTCACAAGAACAGCAGGGTAGCCCTAGAAGTTCTGACCGAGACGTTTGGACCCTGGCAAAGAGCAGTAGCCTATCTCTCCAAACAGATTGACACAGTTGCCTCTGGGTGGCCCTCATGTCTCAGGACCCTTGCAGCGATGGGATTGTTAGTCAAGGAAGCAGATAAGCTTACTTGGGACAAAACTTAAATGTAAAAGTACCTGATGCTGTTGTCACCTTAATGGAAGCAAGAGGGCAGCACTGTTGTTCACAGATGGCAGCAGCTTCTTAGATGAAGGAAAAAGATGAGCTGGATATGCAGTGGTATCAAACTTTGAGACAATTGAGGCACAGGCCCTGCCTGAAGGATGGTCAATGCAGAGGGCCAAGTTGATTGCCCTATTCACGCTCTCTGGTAGGCAAGAGAAGAATGCCTGAGCTCTCTGTTCATGGTGAGGTTGAAGCCTTAACGTGGCTGCTACCATGGATTTGTCTCTCATCAAATGGCATGAGCAGGCTCCTCCCTGGAGAAGAAACCTGGGTTCCCCAAAATTAATGCAGGGGACCCCGCCAGCAGGCAAGGGGGTTCAAAGACAGTTGCTGGGCGTGGAGGCCACAGGGGTATAGACTACCAAGGAAACAGAACTGAACCTAACATCACCCTGCATGGCCCCGGAGGATGGCTGGTTAGCCATAGACAGGTAAGATTCCTCAGGGGAGGAATAACCTAAGAGAGGTAGAGTCACATAGGGGCCATCAGGAGAGAACTTGCGGGTCAATGAGGTGGGGCAGAGATCCTTGCCCCCCCAACAATGCATGGGCTTGAACACTTGTCCTTTCTGAGGAAGGTCTCCTGCCCCCATGGCTGCTTCCTGCTGCCCATGTCCAGCTCAGATTAGGACCTAGGCAACATACAGAAACCTGGCCCAGCTCAGATTGGGACACAATTTGTGCTAGCTGTTGCAGGGTATGGAAACTTCACAGAAGCAAGGGGCAACTGCATAATTAATTTTTACTCATGTTCTTGCAGGCTTTACAGCCTACCCAGAGGGCAGTTCAGGAGCTTTGAGCACTTCTGAGAAATTCCACCTTCCAACCTGATGACTTGGTTTGGGTGATGACCATCCAAGGACTGACTATTACCGGGAGGGGACCACATACCATCATCCTGACCACCACCATAGTTCTTAAGATTGCAGGACTGAACATCTGGATCCACCACTCCAGAGTGAAGGCAGCCCACCAGTTGAGTGACGCCCAGCCTCAGTGCAAGGTGACCTCTGACCAGAAACACCCTTTGCGGATCACCCTTAAGAAGACAGCAGCCCTGGCCGATCAACTTGCCCCAAGGAATTCAGATGACACCCTGCTGAATTCTCCCTAACACTAGTCTTTCTTTCTTATCTCCCACCTAAAGGTAATATGCTCTGTTAATTGTGGATAGTCCTTACTTTTATCTTTCTAATAATTCCCATCTTGTCTTTTTATGAGTGCCCCCAGAAACAGGCGAGTACCAGAAGGAAAACTCATCTGCTCTTGCTGTGACACAGAAGCACCGTAGAATTACTGTTTCCCACACAGCAAGATGTGGTAGGCACCCTGCTGTGAAAGGCCCCTCCAAGGAAATGAACTGGTTCACACTCTCTTTCCCCGTGTGGGATGCAGAGAAGGGAGAACTGCCCCACACAGCAAGGACATCTGCCTGACAGGAATAGTCATAACTACTTTTTGTCCAAGTGCCTCACTGCTGTAGCTCTCACTAATAATATTAGAGAGCAAGAAGTCTAGGGAAAAGCCCAATCAGGTCAGATATTTTTATCAGGCCATAGCATGTTATGACTCTACTATCAAATGAATGTGGAAGTGGGGGATAGTATTGGATGAAAAAATAATAGAACCTGTCATGGCCAATGTGAAGCTAACTAATGTTGCTCCTATTTGTTTCAGTGGTACCCAGGGCCAACACCTAATAGGTCGCCTCCCAGATGAACTATGGAACTCTACCCCTGACTGCCAGAAACCAGAAGAATGCCCTACAATCCCCTCTCCCAAGAGAGGAAGGAGCAGGATGCTAACTCCCTTTGGCATCGTCCTTTTTCAGCCAGAAGTAGCTAAGAGTGTGTGGTTGATACCCCTGTTCCCTATAGCATCCCGTGGTTATTGCTCCACAAGGCTAAAAGAAGCTTGTGAGACAATGGGGGCAGTGAGAAGGCTAAAAAGGGCTAATTCAAAGGTAGCCTTGTTATTTTGGGGGGATGGGGGTTAGTAGGCTCAGTGTGCATTCTTAATGACCTGGGGCTGAGTCATTGCCTCCTTTCCCTCTTTACCTGAAACTGAATTTGCAAGCCATGAGCGCTGCCCTGGGTGAAGGGTGGATTGTTAGCTAGCCCTGAAATCTTGGGACACCTGGGGGAAGGGCAGATGGGAGAAGCACTTCCTCCAGTGCCTCGTGGGAGGTAGCATATTTGCAATACAATGAACTCGAGAGGCATTTATAAGGCCAAATTTCCGTGGGTTCCCCACTCTGATTTGGAAGATTCCCAGTGTCCGTGCATTATTAAAACTGTGATTTCTCCACTTCTTTAAAGTGTTGCCTAGTTTTTTGGTCTTTTTGCAACAAATCAGTAAAAAAAAAAATGAGTTAGTTGCTTATTTCTTAACTGGACTGTTTTCCTTTTGTTGAGTTTGAAAATTCTTTATCTATTCTGGGTACAAGTCTTTTTTTTTTTTTTTTTTTTTTTTTTTTTTTTTTTTT
>PVJC01023028.1:0-26787 GCA_004026665.1 Murina feae
GAAGGATTCACTGGCAGCTATTTTTATGCAAATGTGATGGCTTACAGATCCTTAATATTGTGGGAGATCACTGAAAATAAGTGCTTCAAGGAAAGTAAAGCATCTCAAACTACCGGAAGCGTTAACATGATTTGTCCATGGCTGGCTCCTTCCTGTCATTCAGATCTGAGCTTAATATCTCCTCTGAGATACCTGCCCACCGTCTTCAGCGGCCATCTGGCATTCCCCCTATCCCATCACTTCATTTTAATTTCTAGCATCAACATATCACCATGTCTCCTGTCTTCCTTTTTAGAGTGTAAGCTAACAAGAGTAGACCCCTTAGCTTGTTTGTTGCCCAGTGCATAAAACTATGCCAGGCATTAGTAGACACTCATCAAATAGATACTTGATAAACTCTTTAATACACATTTCCAAGTTTCAGTAATATCTACTGCATTAAAATAAGTTCTCCCTGTATTTTTTTTAAGCAGGAGAAACAATGTCATAAAACATTGATGTTTATGATATAATAGGCAGGTGCTTGTACTGAGAAAATACACACTAAAGTGCTGACATGTAATGAGAAATCATATCTGCAACTTATTTTCAAATGGTTCAGAAATGTCAACAACTGGGGAATCTGAGTGATGGGTATACGGAGCTCTGCGAGCTATTTCTGCATTTATGTATATTTTAAATGATTTCATATATACATATATATGCTAAAATTTTAAAAATGAAATCTAAGAAGCCATAGCTTTCAAAAAATGCATGAGGATTTTTAAAGGAAACAGAATTTTAAAATTAGCAATAACACTGTTAATAGCACATTTTTTCCTAGGGTCCCCCTTAATCTTGTGTTTTAAACATGAGCAACAAAGAAAATTCAACCAGTGGGGAATCTCACTTTCTCCTTGCTGGTCTTGGAGCGAGCACACTGACATCTGCACATGTTTATGACTCTGGTGTGCAGGCTATTGATGTACACATGGGCAGTATACTCCCACTAGCATACTCTGACTCTGGAACGTGGCACAAGAAAGACAGGTTGTGAGTTATGTGGATTTCCTAGCACATCAGATCCCTCTCCATGCCCACTTCCTCCTCCACTCAAGAAAACACATCAGAATGCAAGACAGTGGCAGGTGAGACAGCGACTTTAGAGCAGTAACTTGTATTCTACTTTAAATTCATGAAGAGTAAGTGAACTGCTAACCTTGAAACACTTATGCAAATGTGTTGGTTACAGATCTTTGACATTGTGGGAGGTCAGTGAAATAAGCTGTGTCGTTATATTTCTAAAAAACGTTTTTATTGATTTTAGAGAGAGAGGAAGGGTGAGGGAGAGAAAGACAGAAAAATTCATGGGAGAATTATCAATTGGCTGCCTCCCGAGAGCCCCCTACTTTTGGGGATCAAGCCCAAAACCCAGGCATCTAACAGGAAGCGAACCAGTGATCTCTCGGTGCACTGGACGATGCTCAATCAACTGAGCTACAAGAGCCAGAGCCCCACAGTATTTTTTAGATCAAACCAGGAGGCAGAAGATGAAAAGGTGAAGCTGGAAACCTTCACTGTACATCTTCCTCCCCATCAACTACTCTCCAACCAGGAGGGAGCCACCCTGACGCTCAGCCATCGCAACAGGGCACGGGGTGGATAAAACACCTGCAGCAGTAATCACTGGCATCGTTTTTGTTAGAATTTACTCAGTCATTACGGAATGTCACTGCATTATTCTTTCCATTCTAAAAAGTACAACACATTGAAAATTCTACATTTCTAATCCAAAAAAGCTTTTAAAATTGTAAAATGAGAGGGATTTGTTTTTTATACTTTAAAAGATGGTTTCCTTTTCTTGGATGTACTTGTGAACTTTGTAGATTCTCTATTAAGCATGTCTGTTTGGACAATTTTATTCTGGGAAAAAAAAGTCTGAAAAAAACATGGTAGAAGAATCACTTGGAAATTACTTGGAAAGCATTTAGAAATCTATACCAAGGCCTTAAAAATGTTCATGTTCTTTAACTAAATAATCTGACATCCTCAGAAGAATTAGAAGGAACAATGATAGATTTGAGGCACCGAGTCAGTACGTGGATAGTTTGTTGCACTATTAATTATAATAGCAAAAATCAAAATGTCCATATGTAAATTATGATACATACATTAATTTTATAAGTACCATATAGCCTATTTACAAAGAATTACATACTATTAGGGGAAAGTGAGTATAAGTAATATATGTGTGTGTCTATGTGATCACAAAATGTGCCAAATACTAACATCAGTATTATGTAAGAAAAGTAGAATTATGTTTTTTTTTTAAGTTCTGATATGTCTTAAAATAAAATTTCTAGGATATTAGTTTTTATCTAATTAAGTAGTTTTAAGTTATTTTTTAATACTAACTAGATATTTCATATTATAAAATACTAGAGGCCCAGTGCACAAAAATTTGTGCACTCGGTGGGGGAGAGGGGTGTCCCTCTGCCTGGCCTGTGCCTTCTCACAGTCTGGGACCCCTTGAGGGATGTCCACCTGCTGGCTTAGGCCCACTCCCCTGGCGATCCAGCCTAAGATGGCAGTCAGACACCCCTCTGGCAGCCCGGGAGCCCTCAGGGGATGTCCACTTGCCAGCAGGCAGCAGGCCTAAGCTGCAGTTGGACATCCTTAGCGCTGCTGAGGAGGCAGGCGAGGCTCCCACAGCCACCGCTGTACTGGCAGCCTTCTGGCTTGTGGCTGAGCAGAGATCTTCCTGTGGGAGTGCCCCGACTACCAGGGGCAGCTTCTGCATTGAGCATCTGCCCCCTGGTGGTCAGTGTGTGTCATAGTGACCAGTCATTCCCAGTTGTTCTGCTATTAGGGTCAATTTGCATATTATCCTTTTATTATATAGGATTATTGTGTGATAATAGCATTTGGCAATGTAAAAAAATAAGCTCATATATTTGAGAGAGGCATCCTGAAATAAATATGGATAAATGATATGATTTAGATTTGTTATAAAAAAAATCCCAGCTTTGGGTAGAAGAGTGAAGAGCATAGGAGATGGGGACATAAAAACACAGGCTGGTCATGTGCTAATATTTGTTAAATCTGGGCATCAGGGGTTCATTATGCTGGTTTCTCTATTTTTATGTGAATTTTAAGTTTATCATATTGAAAAAATAAAAGTTAAATTTAAAAGGAAGTAAGAAGTACTAATAAGCACTATTTTGATATTTTACATATAATTAAATCCATTACTCTATCACTGAATAAAGACTAGAAATATCTCACATTAAGAGGATGTCAGTTGATCAGAACTTTCCTTCATATACTTCTGAGCTGTGACTTAAAAACAAACAAACACAGAAAACAAAGTAAATATTATCTCCATTACACCATCAAATTTTAACTCCAATATCTTAGGTAGCACTAAAACACTGCCAAATATGACCGTGAGCTGCTTCTCAGGTGTAGAGGTGTGGAGACATGAGAATACGTGTATCTTAGAACTGACGAAGGACAGTAACTAACAGGGCAGGTTCAGCCACGGGCCTTTTGGTTTCTGATCTGGGATCAGAGGATCTGAATATCTATCATAGATCTCGCAATTTCCAAGATGGAGTTTTATCATTAAGATAAAGAGAAGACCTGTGAGTGGGAAAAGTGATATTTTTCTGGGATAAAATTTTTATTTTAAGGGCACTTTTTATAAAGCTGGTACCAAGTTAGGTTTCAGGAGCTGTGATTCAGATTTATGGTCTACCCTCACATCCCGGATGCTGACAGTCCTGCAGCACCGCAGGAGAGCGCAAGGAGCAGAGCGCTTAGCCACCACCTCTGTCTGTGGGAGGCGTGGGCTTCCCTACCTCAGGTGCTGTTCCCTATGAGCAGACAGAAGAACATTGCAGGATTAGGAGCCGAGAAGCACATTTAAAGGATCATTAAGCATCGTTCTTGCCTTGATCCAATTTCATTTTCCTTTTCATGACTGCAGTTTCACAGGGTTTCCTTCACCCAATTTCATGTCAATTTAATTAGTATTGGGGCAAAGTTTTCCCCTAAAACAACGTTCCATTTCACAGTTTATTTGTTGTAAATTAAAATAAGTACATTCAAGTGTTCACAGGGTCAGGGAGTAACCAGTCTTTTTAAAAAAGAGAATCCTAAATGAAATAAGTAGTTTAAGCCAAAGCAATAAGTTCACAAATAGAAAAAATAGCCAAAGTAAAAACTGAATATGCCATTTGAATATTGTACCAACTACTTTACTTTTCAAAGTAGGCTTCTCTTCTCTTCCGTAGCTCTTCTGAAGTCAGCTGTGTACCTGATGTCTGTGGAACATCTTGAGGTATATTTCTGGAACTACCTGAAAACAAATGAAAATAGGACAAAAACAGACAGTTTATTTACCAGGTAAAGAAAGTAGCAATATGTTTACACTTAGGTGAATTACACACTAAAGCTATTTTTTAATTTAAATTCTTTATTGTTTAAACTATTAATATGTCTCCTTTTTGCCCCCATTCTCTCCCCAGCCATTCCCACCTCCTTACACAAAAGCTTTTAAAATGTTTTCTTCTTAAACGGATTCTGCTACTATTCTGTAAATACTAGATGCCCTAACCCTGGCCTGTGATCAGGGCCAATCGGGGCCTTCCGGCTGTCAGCTGGGGCCTCCCTTTCCCTTTCCTGGCTGCCAGCTGCGGGCCAGGGCCTTCCTTTGTTCCACACCACACCCTGGTGGGTTAGCGCATGTCATAGCCAGCAATCGAACTCCCAGTCTCCGGGTCAAACTCCCAAGGGGATACTTTACACATTAGCTTTTTACATAGTTAGATTAGAAAGGGTCTGAAAGCCTCAGGGGAAATCTGAATAATGCAGTTCAAACCTAACCAGTATCCACTACAGCCAAGCTGTCACCCAACTGTGGTAGCAAATGTGAGGATTTAAGTCTAACAACCAGCTAGGAAGGAAGAGCCATTAACACCACTCTTGCATGGTCTCTTTAACTTATTAGACATCAATCTATACTTCCAAAGACACAGACTTCCTTAGAACCAACTTAAAGTGGATGATCATGAAACAAATACATTCTCTGTGTCCTTTATCTTCAAAAATTTGGGTCCTACAACAACTTCAGTATATTTCCATGGTCTCATTTATTGCACCAACCAGAGATTTCACACAAATTGTGAAATAAAGTGGTAAGAAGAGTGAATTACACACAAATAATTAAAATTGCAAAAGCTGGTGTCTGCCATTACCTTAATTTTATTTGGATACTAGGGGCCCGGTGCACAAAAATTTGTGCACTCAGGCGGGGGAGGGGGGGGTCCCTCAGCCTGGCCAGTGCCCTCTTGCAGTCTGGGACACCGCGGGGGACGTGGGGGGGAAGATGTCAACCTGCTGGCGTGCCTGGCCAGCCTGGGTGAGGGGCTGAGGGCCATTTCCAGGCTGCCCACAGCCCCTTCAGGGTTCGTGCACTGGGGGGTGGGAGGGCTGGTGAGTGCACGTGTGGACGTTTCCCACCAGAGGGCCCACGATCGCACACACCTGGTGGGCCTCCACCACTGAGGGGACACACCTGGCGCAGAGCTGGGTGGTGAGCCAGGGGCGGACACTGGTGCAGGATCCCTCGGTGGGGCCCTGCTGTTGAGCGAACACACCCGGGGTGGAGCCGGGCAGCGGACTGGCTTCAGATGCTCCGCACTGTGCAGCAGACGCTCCCGCACGCCCCCGAGGAGGCCCCTGGGGGCAGAGCCAGGCAGCAGACCCAGGATGGCTGCTCCTACACGCTCCGCAGAGGCCTCCGGAGGGCGGAGCTAGGCAGCGGACCCTGGACAGGTGCTCCTGGATGCCCCGAGGAGGCCCCTGGGACAGAGCCAGGCAGCGGACCCAGGATGGCTGCTCCTGCAAGCCCCTCGGAGGCCCCTGCTCTCCTGCATGCCTGGTGGAGGCCCCCAGAGGGCAGAGCCATACAGTGGACCCAGGACGGGCGCTCCTAGATGCACCGAGGAGCCCCCCGGGGCGGAGCCAGGCAGTGGACCTGGGACAGGCACTCCTGGATGCCCTGAGGAGGCCCCAGGCCGGACTCCCCACACTGAGCTGACACACCCAGCACAGCTATGCCGGTCGCGGAGGCTCCCAGTGCAGAGCCGCCCTGCCAGCCTCCATCTTGGCTAGGTTAATTTGCATACAGCCACTCTGACTGGCTGGTGGGCGTGGCTTAGGTGTCCCAAAGAAACGGTCAATTTCAATATTACGCTTTTATTACTTTAGATAGAGGCCCAGTGCAAGAAATTCGTGCACTGGGGGTGTGTGTGTGTGTGTCTCAACCCAGCCTGCAGTCCTAGAGAGCAGCCCTAAGCCGTCAGTTGGACATCCTTTGCACTGCCGCAGAGGCAGGAGAGGCTCCCACCACCGCTGCTGCACTTACCAGCCGTGAGACTGGCTTCTGGCTGAGCAGTACTCCCCCTGTGGGAGTGCAGTGATCACCAGGGGGCAGCTCCTGTGTTGAATGTATACCCCCTGGTGGTCAGTGAACTTCATAGCGACCAGTTATTCCTCTGTTTGGTCAATTTGCATATTAGCCTTTTATTATATAGGATTAGAGGCCCAGTGCGCAAAATCGCTCAAGACCCAGCCCCGCCCCTGCGAGACCCCAGACCTGCTGTGCGCAAGTAGCTTGCTACTATGAGCCACAGCGCCGGCCTTCGGGCTGTAGGGAGGGACTGAGAGGTGCTCCATGCAACTCCTGGTGACTGGTCGTTTGGTCATTCCAGCGTTCTGGTGTTCCGGCCACTGGCCTTTTATCATATAGATTTCAGGAATTCAATCGATAACTTCATTAGAAGTAGAAGGCAAAATCATATTAATAAGATGAAAACAAAATTACAAAAAGAAATTCCTCACGCTTTTATGTAAGCCACTTAGAGCTATAAATCAGACAGTCCACCTGGATCCCCTAGGGCGTATATCTGACCTCTCCTCTGCTTACGGGCTTACATCACTATAAAGAGCACCAAAGTGGACTCAAGTTATACGTTGCACAGACACCAATGTTAGAGTTTTCTAACATCAATTTATATTCTCTGTCCAAGCCTTCCTTTGTGTCCAACAGCAAATATATTTATGAAACAGTTGGCCTGGGTAACAGTTCCCCCACTTTTGCCCACAAAGATTAACCTCAGTTTATTGCTGTTAGTATAATATTATAACCAATGGAATAACCAGAAATAAAAATACAGCTAGTTATCTTGGCCAGTGTGGCTTGGTTGAAGGGAGCATTACCCTGTGCACCAAAGGATGGAGGGTTCGATTCCTGGGTGAAGCATGTGCCTTGGTTACGGGTTCCGTTCCTTGGCCCTGGTAGAGGTGTGTGCAGGAGGATGCAGCATATTGATTTTCTATCTGACATCGATGCTTCTCTCTCTCTCTCTGACCTGCCACTCCCTCCCTCCTTTTCCCTCTCTCTAAAAATCAATGAAGCCTGGCCAGATGGCTCAGTGGCTGAGTGTCGACCCATGAACCAAGGTCACGGTTCAATTCCAGGTCAGGGCACATGCCCAGGTTGTGGACTCATCCCCAGTAAGGGGTGTGCAAGGGACAGCCAATCAATGATCCTCTCTCATCATTGATGTTTCGCTCTCCCTTCCTCTCTCCGAAATCAATAAAAACATATTTTTTAAAATATCAATGAAAATAACCTCGGGTGAGGATTAAAAAATATTTAGTCCTAATATAACATAGGTTGTAAAAGTTATTTATATTACAAGAAAATTAAAAGAACAGCTGACTGTACACAGCTATTGATTCTGCAGTAACTGTCAAAGAACATCTAACAGTTCATTAACTCCCAGGAAACCAAGAATTATCTGAACCAATTCTTCAACAATGAAAAAACCCTGTCAGAATGTCTGTACCTTGCATACTGAGCTGAATAGCCCTGCGGAGATCTGCTTCCTCATCTTCCATGTCAATCTGTTGGCGACTTAGGGCCAGAGCCCGCTGCAAATCCTCCTCCTCTTCATCTAACACTCCTGATCCATCATTTGCTTCTAAGGTTTCTTCCAGACCCGTTTTCTGAACGCTAAAGAATGGAAGCACTGATAATAACTAGAGACCAGCCTTGCATTTTAGATACAAAAATATTTATAAACTGGAGATTTTGTATGTCAAAACTTACACATTTCAGTCGATGGTAATTGAAAAACAGAATTAAAGAAACTTTAATAAGGTCTGCGGGAAATAATATAAACTTTGCGTTGCGATGTGACTCTACGTTAACATTTTAAAGTAATTCAAAGAGTTGGTTCAAGTTTGAACCGATAAACTTCATTAAAACACATGGGTCTAAAAAAAATTACCAACAATAAAAATTACCCATCCCATGTGAGCATGAACATTTATTTGTTGTAATGTTAAGAGTATGATACACGCCATACTGCAGACTTAATTTTACCTCTGATCTTTTACTTGTGCTAGTTCTTCTCCAATAAGCTTTGGTCGGTGCATCTGTTGGACCCTGATCATCTGTAGGAGTTGGTCAGCTTCACAATCTGGCAGATCACCCTTAACAACAAATATAGAATAACCTAAAAAAAAGGCAAAAATAAACTAAAACAGCTAGTAAGAGATTCAAAATCAATAAAGAATGATAGCACCTAGAGAGGCAGCACGGTATATAGGAATGGAAAGAATATAAATTGAGGAATCTGAAAAGGCCGAGTTCAGTAATGATTCTTGCACGGACTGGCAGGGTAAGCTAGGACAAATTACCTGTAAGTCTCTGAGTGTAACTTTCCTCACCTGTAAATGGGAACAGCCATGTTCCGGAGTATCAGAAATAGAGGAAATAATATCTACAAAGGGTCCCCCTAAAACAGTGCTTGACCAAGTAGGCTACTCACTACATGGCAGCAGAGAAGCAGTAAAGGTCCGGGTAAGAGCAAGGATTGTGGAAGCAGTCGACCTGGGTTTTAAGGCGAGCTCTTCCATTTCTTAGCTGCATGGTCTCTGGTAAATCACTTTGCCTACCTATGTCTTGGTTTGTTCAATTGTGAAACAGGTGATACTGGTACTTCCTCTGAGGGCTACTGTGAGGACACGATCAGATAACGTATGTAATAATGTACAATAAGTGTAAAGTAAGTTATCTGTGGAAAGAGCTGCCTCCTCACCCTGACCTCCCCACCTTTCCTAACTGAAAACAAGGCCTGAGAAGCAATACCTAAAATCTACGTAAGGTATGAAAGGTGTGGCTTGTCTTTTCAAAGAACTACACTGATCCTATATAATTTTTTATAAATATGATTCTGGAAAGCCAATTTTCCCAGCTAAATACTCCACATACTAGTAAAAACTGAGTAAGGGTGGGCTATACCTAAGTCATTCTAATCGACTTACGTTTTCCTACCAGAAAATTTTCTTAAGCTTTGGTACTTGTTACTGGATATCCTTTGTGAGCATTAATAGATACTGAAATAATACCAAAAAATAAAAACAGATAATGAAACAAATAAATAGGACCATAAAGAGTATTAATGGAAAAACTCAAAAGAATAATACGTTTAACCTTTTTTTAAAATAGTTTTTATTGATTTCAGAGAGAGGAAGGGAGAGAGAGAGATACAGGAACATCAATGATGAGAGAGAATCATCGATCGGCTGTGTACTGCACACCCTACCTAGAATCGAACCGCGACATCCTGGTTCATGGGTCGACACTCCACCACTGAGCGACAGTGGCTGGGTTAGCCAATTTTGTTGCACAAGGATAAGTGTGATCAGAGTTCAGATGGTTTAACATGTTTTATGCCAGTTAACTGTTTCCAGATCTTAGAAGAACTATGTCGGCTCACCAGGCCTTCCACGAAGAGCAGAAACCCTATCTATTCAGGTGGTATACTGTAAGAATCCAGTTTTATTCAAGACGAGATTTCATTTTGTGTGTGCTGGGAAACCACTCAAAGGTGGAGGGTGAGGTTGTACCATAATATGCATTATGTTTTTTAAAAAATCACTCAGGGCCCTGGCCAGTTTGGCTCAGTGGACAGAGCATCGGTCTGTGGATTGGAAGGTCCCAGGTTTAATTCCGGTCGCAGGCATGTATGTACCTTGGTTGCAGGCACATCCTCCCTTAGGGGGATGTGCAGGAGGCAGCTGATCAATGTTTCTCTCTAATCGATGTTTCTGACTCTCTCTCTCTCTCTCTCTCTCTCCCTTCCTCTCTGTAAAAAATCAATAAAATATATATTTAAAAAAAATCACTCAGGGATGTTTTATCAATATAATATATTGGAACCAGAGTGCAAGAAAATGATCCTTCCTGAAATGGAAAACCTGAGGGACAGCATGTACAGGAGAAAAATAATCAGTCGTTTTTCAACATGTTCAGTTTGAAATGCTTTCTGGAGTTCCAAGTGGAGATATCGAAGTTAAGAATTTGGTATTCAGGGTGGCTATCTAGACAGCACATACAAGTTTGGGAAGAACTGGCATACAGATCTTATTTAGAGACAATATTTAAAATAATGGACAGCACATGGTCAAGAAGTTGTCCAGGGATTGAACACTCAATGGTTAGAAATTGGAGAGAACAATCCACAAGAGGAATCTGAAGGAAGCAGCCAATGAAATGCGAGGAAAATCAGAGCACTGTGGCCTGGAAGCCAAGTGCGCACAGCAGTTCAAGAAGGGAAGAATAGTTAAAAACTACAGTTTTAAAAGAAAAGAGATACAAGTATATAAAACCAAAGAAGTTGTATGTGAACTGGAAAGCTCTACTTGAGGACCAACCCAGTTCCCAGGTTGTGATCTGTAAACGCTTTTACTAAAAGGGCAGGAAATATAAAAGATAAGCCTGAAAATTCTGTTAATATGCATTATGAATAGAAAGGATTCAAAAGGCGATAGGGGTCATTTCAGAAATTTGGGAGTCAAGTTCAAAAGGTTCCCAGTGGTCCAAGATGGAACAATCCAAATATCAATATGAATATTATAATGAAATGAAACATATAAACTATGTTTTAATGGATTAATTTACAACGACTCTTTAGAAAAAATACAACCATTCAATTGGTTACCTTTGAAGGAAAGATTCTATAAAATGAACTTATTTGAAAACCTGATAAAAGAAATATTTATCCTGCTTTTGCTATATGACTATACTTGAGGATAACCAAATACTTAGTGAGGGCAAGTTTATTTGTATAGACATCTTTCAGCTAATATAATAAATGTAGGAAGGGAGAGGAGAGTGGTTAGAGGTTTGAAGAAAGAAGCTGTGAAATAACCATCATGAAGAGTAAGTGAAATTACAAGAAAACAGTAAGAATGGCAAGTAGTATTAAAGGCTCACTTGAAATTTGTGACCTTAGATTTAAAGCCAAATCAATCATCACATTTTATGTTATTCTTTTTTTTAATTGATTTTAGAGAGGAAGGGAGAGGGAGAGAGAGAGAAACATCATCGATGAAAGAGAATCATGGATTGGCTGCCTCCTGCAGGCCTCCCAGTGGGGATAGAGCCTGCAACCCAGGTATGTGCCCTTGACCGGAATCGAACCCGGGACCCTTCGGTCCACAGGCCGACGCTCTATTCACTGAGCCAAACCGGCCAGGGCTTATGCTATTCTTTAGCCATATTCAGCTGCTCTCGTACAGGAATGGACAAGATCGAAGTTTTGGTTTTAACCAGGTTTGGAATTTTGTTATGAAAGTATGATGGAGGGAAAGGAGAAAAGAGTTGAGGACTGTAGTGTTTATAATGATGGATTATAGAAAATAAGCAGTCTAAGATAAGAAGTAAGAATATAAGAGGATGTTTGGACCTTGTGGTGGGGTTTAAAGAATTGTTGCAATGGACAAAACAGAGAAAATATGATGCAAAGGTAGGAGGCAATAGTACCAAAATAGGATGCTTGCAATTAGGGTTTAAAGGTGATACAGTTATTGGTAATAGCAAGGCAAGAGTGGAAAAAAGAGATTTGTAAGTAAGAAGCAAGGTATTGAATTGATTTTTTATATAGAGATCACTAAGAATGGTGAAAGGTGTTCAAGCAGAAAGAAGACAGTGAGTCAGACCCTAAAATCTTCAATGGAAAAGAGGCGGATCAGATGACTACAAAAAATCAGGGGGTCAAGTTTAACCTAGTGAGTCATATTTCAAAGGAACTGGAAATTTTAGGGAAGAACAGTGGCCCAGAAGGGGCAAGGAGGAGGAAGAGAATTACTTGGCCCTCCCGTTGGCTCTGTGGTATGTGAAGTACCAGAGAAAAAAGAGCCACTTAGAGAGCTGCAAAGGAAGCAGCATCCTCAGGGAAGAGCCAGGTGTCAGTGAGAACTCCCCCTGGACAGTATCAGTCAGGCCACAACCTCAAGTTCACCATGTGAAACAAAGATTACTTCACTGCCACTGCCATAAAAATAGTTCTGTTACATTCATATCTAATGAGTTAGTTTTATTTAGCTTCTTTGAAAAATAACATTATAAAATTTTCCATTTTTATTTACCTTCCTGTTGTAATTGAGCCAAAAAAAGTGCAAGGTATGTGTCTGATATTAATTCTGGACCCGTCAAGAGAGAATTCAAGTTGAACCACTGGAAAAAAAGAAGCCATCATTTAAATGAATATACATTATAATTAAGAAGGAAATTTCACATGTTACAAATAGATATAACCCACGTAAGCTTAGTATGACTGTCTAAACAGTGAAAACAAGTCAAACTGAGATTTTTTTTAAAAATGTGATTTTAAAAACCTGAAATAGAATTTTAAAGATTTATCACTATCAAATGCTTTTTTAAAAAATAAAAGTTTGCTTTAAGCCACAAACTGTAAACCCCCCAAAAAGAATAGAATCTGATGGTACCTTAAGGTATCTTTATTTGTAGCTATAATTAAATCTTTTGTTAAAACCTAATTCTAATCGCATTATATTGATGTGGAAGAAAAATGATAACCACACGAAGTTTTCCTGCTACTGATATTTGGTCAAAGATTTCAACTGTGAAAAAGCCAGTCTATTCCAGGAGGAGAATTTGTAATCACCAACTCATTCTGGAAAGATCACCAAGCCACCACTGCATGCAATTAACATCATTTAGTCAGTGCTTCACAGGAGTCCTAATTTAACCACAACGGGCCTCTGACAAAAGAGTCTGTCGTGAAAAATGCAATTTTAAACAAAAATATAAATTACAGCTAAAGTTAATAAGCTAAAATTTGACATTTTCTATATTTGTTAAAGATAGAGTAATCTGAAATGTGAAAATTCAATTTTGAAGACTAAATTTTAAAACCTCTCAAAATAATGATATAAGTTTACATGCAAATCAATACAAAGTCTTTTTAAAAATCCACTGATTACCTTACACGTAAAAAGTAAAGAACACTTGGTCATACTTTTCAAAGATATAAATAAAACTTAGAGGTTAAATCATCTTGCCAGTGTCCTGCCCTTGCTTCTCCCTAGAGTCAATTCCCATCTGGGTCACTCTCTGCTATATGTACCACATACCCTTCTCGGTACTTGCTCCGAGCCTCTCTGGAGGGACCTTACGGTGAAGCTGCTGACCATCACCACAACCAAGAGAGTGAACATACCCATCACTGCCAAGTTCCTGTAACCCTCCTTTTTCCTTCTTTTTTGCCTTCCTCATCTCCTCACTGGTTGATTGGCTTTCTGTCCCTACGGATCAGTTCGAATTTTCTACACTTGTATATAAACGGAACCATACAGTATGTAGTATTTTGTATCTACCTTCTTTCACTCAGCATAATTATTTGGAGATTCACCCGTGTTGCTGCATGTATTAACAGTTAATTCCTTTGCGTATATTAGTCCACTTTCAATAACAATCATTCAAAGATTCAAAATTCTAAAAACAGACTTTAATTTCTATTTCAAAAATGGAACCATGTGTACAAAGATAGTTAGTAATTGTTGTGTTTTTTTTAAATAACATTTTAGGTATAATTCTTGATCTTTATTTTTTTGTTAATCGTCACCAAGGATTTTTTCCCCCCCTCATTGATTTTTGAGAAAGTGAAAGGAAGAGGGACACAGAGAGATAAATATCAGTGTGGAAGAGACACATCAATTGGTTGCCTCCTGCATGATAGAAACTGCAACCGAGTGAGGTACGCACCCTTGACTGGAACGGAACCCAGGACCCTTCAGTCCATGGGCCAACACTCTATCCAATGAATCAAATCAGCTTGGACATAATTCTTGATCTTTAAAAAGGCTTGTCCAGAAAATGATTTTTAAAAATAGAAATGATTTTATGTGGGTACTAGAGGCCTGGTGCATGAATTCATGCACAGGTGGGGTCTGGCCACCCCATCCCCAATCGGGTTAGGGGGTTAATCAAGGGTGGGGTTGGCCAGGGGGAGGGGCCGCAGGAGGTTTCAGGGAGCCAATTGGGGCCTATTGGGCAAGTTGGCAACTGCAGTGTGCATCATAGCAATCAGGCATTCTGTTCTGGTTGCTTGGCTTTTATATACATAGATATGTATTATGTGGCATTTTGGGGTGTGAATTTATCTTGATGTGATGAAGCACACATGGTTGAAAACTTTTACTCCCATGGAATACTGTTTCAGGTTTTGTGCTAAATACAAATCTATTAATGGAATAGTTGAACTGACAAAATATCTACTCTAATAAAAGAGTAATATGCAAATTAACCATCACTCCGAGACACCTAAGCCACGCCCACCAGCCAATCAGATCGGCTGTATGCAAATTAACCCAGCCAAGATGGAGGCCGGCAGCCATGGAGCTAGAGCAAACAGGAGGCTTCCTTTGCAACTGCCTGCCTAGGCCGGCTGGGCCTCTGCTCACGGCAACAATGTTTCAATTATAGAAGCCAAAGAGCTGAAGCAAACAGGAGGCTTCGTTACCTGCCTGGGCTTCCACTCAAGGTAACAAAGTTTCAATTATAGAAGATAAATAAACCCCAGAAATTTGATTCCAGCCAGCCTCTCTGGGACCTTGGGTCAATGGGTCAGTGGGCAGCCTGAAAATGGCCCTCAGCCCCTCACCCAGGCTGGCCAGGCACCCCAGTAGGGACCCGAACCCTGAAGGGACTGTGGGCAGCCTGAAAACGGCCCTCAACCCCTCACCCAGGCTGGCCAGGCACCCGAGTAGGGACAAGAACCTGAAGGGGCTGTGGGCAGCCTGAAAATGGCCCTCAGCCCCTCACCCATGCTGGCCACACCTCTATGGGGTGAGAGTTCCCACTGGGCGGCTTGGCCAGCCTGCAAACAGCCATCAGCCCCTCACCCAGGCTGGCCAGGCAGGCCAGCAGGTGGACATCCCCAGAGGGGTCCCAGACTGTGAGAGGGCACAGGCCAGACTGAGGAACCCCCACCCCCCCGAGTGCACAAATTTTTGTGCACCAGGCCCGTAGTCTATATAATCTCTATAATAAAAGGGTAATATGCAAATTGACCCTAACAACTAGGAATGACCAGTCACTATGACACACACTGACCACCAGGGGGCAGATGCTCAATGCAGGAGCTGCCCCCTGGCGGTCAGTGTGTTCCCATAGGGGGTGCTCTGCTCAGCCACAGGCCAGGCTAACGGCTGCCAGTGCAACAGTGGTGGCAGGAGCCTCTCCCACCTCCTCAGCAACACTAAGGATGTCTGACTGCAGCTTAGGCCTGCTCCCCTCTGGCAAGTGGACATCCCCTGAGGGCTCCCAGGCTGCCAGAGAGATGTCTGACTGCCAACTTAGGCCCTAAGCCAGCAGGTGGACATACCCCGAGGGGTCCCAGACTGCAAGAGGGCACCGGCCAGGCTGAGGGGACCCCCCCCCGGCCGATTGCACAAATTTTTGTGCACCAGGCCTCTAGTTAATTACATAAAACCCACTTTAACCACCTTTGCATTGTCTTTTAATTTTTAAAATCCTCACCTGAGGATATGTTTTTATTGATTTTTAGATAGAGAGGGAGAGGGAGAGGGAGAAGGAGAGAGAAAGGGAGGAAGAGAAAGAGAGAGAGAGATCAATCAGTTGCCTCCATACCTGCTTTGACCAGGGATCAAACCCGCAACCTAGGTATGTGTCCTGACTGGATTCAAACTAGCAACCTAGTGCATGGGATGATGCTCCTGCCAACTGAGCCACCCAGCCAGGGCTGCATTTGTCTTAAATAAATAATTTTTCTTGTGATACACCTACACTGTACATGGTTGTCACAAATAAATCTATAATGGAAACTGATATTGTCTTTTAAAATAGCAAATTTCTATCTATCAAGATTGAAACTATGTTACATATATGCACATGAATGGTGAGTTTCTTCAGCAGATCCTGAGCCTCTGATGCTCTGGATTGTTGGACATTTCAGTTGCAAATGGAGTGCAGAATGAGAAAAAATACAAGAAAGGAGGAGAAACATTACCTGTTTTCCTAATTTTCTAACTGTAAACCAGTGTTCTTTATAATTGCATATAAATGATCTTTCATTTCTAGAAAAGGAGAAAAATACAGACCTAATATTAACATGAAGCATTAGAGTTCATATTCATTTAGTTTGTCTACTGGCAAGTGTTATATAAAACTTAGGTTAATTTAAGTTTATGTTTACAGTTAAGCATCACTAAATTTTTTTAAATTACAAACAGAATGAATCTCTCTACACATTTGGGATGCTGTGCAAATGAAGGCATCACACACCACTAAAGGATCAGCTCTGTGCCACCTCACACTGCCAGGTAGGCTCAGAGGGCACATGTTCATGAACATCTCCAAAAGGATATAGGAATGACGCAGGGCACATCAAAACAAAAACATTCAATATATTTTTCTTAAGAAATTATAACTTTAAAAATCAAATTTAGGAAAAGAAATGTAGGAAAAGCAAAATAAATCTTACATGGGATCGATCCTGAGCCTCTGATACTCTGGACTGTTGAACAGGATTAGTTCTAAACCCCAAACTTTTAAGGCATTGCTTATAACCTGTTAAAAAAACAGCAACTTCCCATGAGCTAAACCATTCAATTCCAAATATAAATAGGGAAAGTCATGTTAGTTGTGCAAACAATTGTACTTCACATATCAATTTCCCTGGAAGGCTATGGTTTTTTTCAAAGTGTGTGTATATAAAATATTTCACTAAATCTATAAATAATATACAAACATACATTTAAAAAGTCTTTTTGACTCTAGGTTTCTGAGATATTCCAGGGAACCACACAATTCCTAGATAAAACTGCCTCAAAAATCCAGATGTATATTCTTAAAACTAGTCCTCTATATACGTATGCTAATTTGGATGCTATGGTCCTGCTACAGAAAAGCAATATTTCAACTCACTACCTCATATATCAGTAATAATGATAATTATATGTCTATTAAGATGAGTTATTTCTAGGGATTTAAACTGAAGTTTTCATAGATTTTAATCTTCTGTTATCATAGGTCTATAATTTTAGGAGAAAAAAAAAAGATAAACCTGGTTATTTCAAACTTTCTAGAAAGAAATAGGAGATTTCTGAAAATTCACTACCTATCCTTGTAGGTAGCTGACAAAGAGGCAAGGTAACTTGGTACTAACAAGCAGAAAGTGAATGCAATGTAGGGGCAAATGTGAATCAGCACCAAGGGCAGCGCCACACACCACAAAGGACAAGTGCTAGGCCCCTCAGACTTCCCCTCTAGCCCAGTAGGAGGCACTGGGGAAGGGCTGGGGAAGCACTGAATGGAAATGCTGGTGAATGAGGAGTCCAGGACAGTGCAAGGGGAATGCAAACAAAATTATCTTCAGAAGGGGATCCCTCAAAAGAGGTTCTGAAAGCACTCTGGATGCACCTCCAATGTGTCAGAAACACAGTGAAAGACCCACAGATAAAAGAATCTCACAAGTAATACAGCTTCCTTTGAATTCTATGGGTGAATATGTTTTTAAAAAAAGAAAAAGCCCCAGACCATAATAAAATAACCCAGTCTCAGTAGCTGATTAAAAGGGAAGACAGTGAGGTGTTGCATTTTCTCAGATTTAAACAAGAGATAGTAAGTTTAAAAGACTGTGACTTATTAGAATTAAGGTTATTAGTATACAGATGCAAATTAAATAATCTTTCAAAAAAGCCCTATTCTAAAATGAAGATTCTACAATCCTAATTTTCATGTTTATCTATATAAAAGTCTAATACTCTAAGAGTACAATCTTATACTTTTAGACACAACCCACTAGAGGAACTTCTAAAGGTCATATCATTATAGTGACTATGAAACGCTGTGAGAAGATTCTTCTATCAAGCATACCCTGAGCTTAAACACAGCCTGGGACAAAAACAGCACTCAGTACTTGCTGTGACTACTTACTTGAATAGAGAAAAAGCCACTATCATCCATATTCCCAGAAGGCTGCTGTTTAATTTGGAAAGGTAGTTGAGGCGGGGGTTGAGGGTGGAGAAAGAAGGAAAAGCTGTCATTAATGTGCATATTGAAAATAACATTTTGTGCATTCTCATTTACAAAGTCAAGAGCAGAGTTATAATTAACAAGTCAGATCCCGATGGGGAGAAGAGTTTTTCTTTTCTAAACAATACCCACATTTTTTTCTTTTTCTTTTTAATACCCATGTGTGTGTGTTTTGTTTTTGGTTTTTTTCTCAATCCCTCTATGCCCTCAAACACTCTCTCCCCCTCATCCGAGCTATCTGCCTGCTCTCTATGAGTCTTAATACCCACATTATTTTTTTAAAAAAAATGCAATTTGGCGAGTTTAAATTCAGTACCTGTAAAAACGTGCGATAGTCTTCACTAGTAACTCCGCCTTCTGCCATCCTCATCCTCTCTTCTTCATCTAGTTGATGTGCAATAGAAGATAATTCCACAGGGCTAAAATATTCTCCTTGCAATAGATTATTCAAGCAATGCTGAGCACAAAGTGAGCCTTCTTGCTAATATTTCCAAAAGAAAAAATTCAAATGTGGCTTGATAAACAGACTTGTTCAGGGTCTTTCCTTAAAGAGGAATTTAATGATTAACTTCTTAACTGTCAAAACTGAACCTTTCTAGCTTTAGACAAACAGGACTAACAAAAGGCAAATGCATTTTCATTTAACATTTGTTTTACCATTCTGCCATTAATGAAACCACAATAATTTAGCTTTATAACGAAAAACTTAAGAATGATTTATATTAAACAAACATCTATGAAATACACCAAATCTCTTATTTTACTAAAAGTTACTCTATAAGCACTTAGCCTCCCTCGTTTTCAGTGCCTAAAGTAAGTCCACTCAAGATTCCATAGCAAATGACTAATGCTGAAAGGGAATTTTAGTTCCTAGGACATTTGTTCTTTTAACAGGATAATGTCTACTTGTTTAAATGCTTGTTCATGTAATTTCATATCTCAAGAGCTGATACAGGTAAGAACCATCTGTTTGAGTTAATGAGGCCTCATAGCTGCGGAGTTGAGGTTTTCTTTGGGAACTCTGAAGGTAATATACACACAGGGTGGTGCCATGAGCAAAACTGTCCAAAGGGCATCCCTGGAGCTCGCTTCTGGACAAGCCAACATGCGGTGGGGAGGGGGCTGCATCCAAGCTCAGCTCCCCATGGCATCATTGACTTCCTGTTATTGGCGTAGGGGATTACAACTTCCCATGGGCTTTCAGGTGCTGGGCACATGGCTTTTTTACATGTATGACAACGCAAGTATGTACCCAGACTGCCTGGCACTGAGCAGACACATCAGCCCTCTCCCTGAAACAATGTAGCTTTTCCAAGCTTGCCCTTTAAGAAGAGACATTCAAGTGCTGCCTGCATAGCTCAGTACTTGAGTGTCTACCTATGAACCAGGAGGTCGCGGTTCGATTCCCAGTTAGGGCACATGTCTGGATTGTGGGCTCAATCCCCAAGGCCGTCGGTCAATGATTCTCTCTCATCACGGATGTTTCTCTCTCTCTCTCCCTTCCTCTTTGAAGTCAATAAAAATCTATTTAAAAAAAATAAAACAGAAGAAGAGACATTCAAGAAGAGATCTCTCCTATGAACCAAGGCCTGGGGTTTGCCTCTCTGTGGGATGATGGCAGCGAGGAAAAAACGTGCTTCTCCTGCTAACTCTGGCCTTCTAAGCTCTCCTTTGCCCAGTAAAGTCTATTCCGTAACCCAGTCTTCTGTCTGAGCTATGTTACACAATAGATAGTGACCCCAAAGAACAACATCTTGCAAGATACATATTCTTCCTGATCAATTAATGTTCTAGGAACAAAATTCAGCTGCTGAAAAAAATATAAGGAGCTCTAGCATGGTGGTTCACTTGGTTGGAGCGACGTCCCATACATCAAAAGGTTGTGGGTTTGATTCTCGTTCAGGGCACACACCTATGTTGTGGGTTCAAGCCCCAGTTGAGGTTGTGTATGGGAGGCAACTGATTGATTTTTTTTTAATTTATTTATTTATTTATTTTTAAATATATTTTATTGATTCTTTACAGAGAGGAAGGGAGAGGGATAGAGAGTTAGAAACATCAATGAGAGAGAAATATCGATCAGCTGCCTCCTGCATACCCCCCACTGGGGATGTGCCCGCAACCAAGTACATGCCCTTGACTGGAATCGAACCCGGGACCCTTGAATCCGCAGGCTGACACTCTATCCACCGAGCCAAACTGGTTAGGGCTGATTGATGTTTTTCACATTGATGTTTCTGTCTGTCTCTCTCCCTTCCTCTCTCTAAAAAAGAAATCAATAAACATCCTCAGGTGAGGATTATAAAAAAGATATAAGGAATACCTATGTAATGGAATAGAAAAGCAGCATTGAGACAGTTTGAGATAGGGGACTGAGATACATTTATCTTCATAACCTGGTATGGTAGTGAAAGAGGACTTGCCTCCACCTCCTTTTCCTTCTACTGGATTCTTACCACCAGAGAGTAACTCCCACTGAATACTACAATGCAAACCGAGGAATATACAGACATCCTAGTTATATTCTGCTGAAAAGTTACAGGTCAAACAAGCATTCACAAGAGGAAAGCCACATGGCTAAAACACACAAAACGGTGCTCAACTCCATTACCATTAGGGAAATATATACTAAAACCACAATGCACTGATACTACACACTCTCCAAAATGGCTACAATGTTGGAAAGTACTAAGACACCAAAACTATCACTTGCTACCAGTGAAAGTGTAAATTAGTATAACCTCTTTGGAACACTCTAGCAATTCCACCACTAGGTACAGAATGCAAACAAAAGAAATGCTGTCCGGCCAGTGTAGCTCAGTGGTTGAGCATCGACCTATGAACCAGGAGGTCATGGTTTGATTCCCAGTCAGGGCACACGCCTGGGGTTGTGGGCTTGACCCCCAGTGTGTGACATGCAGGAGACAGCTGACCAATGATTCTCATCACTGATGTTTTTATCTCTTTCCCTCTCCCTATCCCTTTCTCTGTGAAATCAATAAAAATATATTTAAAAAACAAAAATGCAAATTTATGTTTATCAAAAAACATGTACAAGAAAGTTCAAAAAAGCACTACTTATTCATAAGGCCCCCAAATTGGAAACTAGCAAAATGCCCATCACAGAATGGATTCATTCACTGTGTTAAATTCACAAAGGAATAGTACACAACAATGAGAATGAATCAACTGCGACTACCTGCAGCAACATGGCTGAATCTCTCAAACCATGTTAAACAATAGAAGACAAGCACAAGAGTTTACACTGTATGATTCCATTTACAAAAGTTCAAAAACAGGCAAAACTAGTCTACAATGTTAGACTAGTGCAGGGGGTGGAGGCAGGGGTGGGAAAAGGCAGGGAAATACATGTTTGTTATTCAATCTTGGTATTATTCACACGTATGTTTACTTTGTGAGAATTCACCGAGCTGTATACTCTTATGATCTGTGGGCCCCTACATGTATTATATGTAATTTAAAAATTCAAACAACAAAAAAGCCTCTGTTAAGATACAGCTATTACACAGAGCAAGAGTTACCTAATATAGTAACCAGACAATGAATTTTCTGGGATCAGTCCTAATGCAAATTTTCACTCCTGCTGTCATGCCTCCGTTTGGGGCTCTTGAACTACGGTCACCATACTTAATACTATATAAATAGTGACATCCAAATATTTGATATAAAAAATAAAAAATAAGCACTTATCTAAGAAAAACTGTCTTGCTATAGGAAATACTATCGTTCTGTATTTTTGCTATGATTTAATGAGAGAATATAACACATGGTCCAGCCCAAATTTTGAAAGAACTCTTTTTAAAGTCACAAGATGAATCAAATGCTACAAGGACCAAAAACATTGTACAGTGATCCCTCTAAAGACTATGCATCCCCCTTTCCAAAAATTGTCCCAGTCCCTTCTTCCTCATCAAGCTTCAATCAAAGCTGAATTCACTTTGCCATAGTTTAAGTTCAGAAGTATTGAAATTCATGATTTTAGTCCTAACTTTGCTTTGGGACTAGAGGACAAGCAAACTGCATCTCCAGCTTTAGGAAACCACAAAAGGGTGAAATCTCCCACTGCTCTCAGTCTTCAGGACCAAACAAGCAACACTTCATCTCGACCAAGTCCTAAGAAGGTCCCACGCCTCCCGAGTTTCAGCAAACACAAGCATCCCAATAACGAGGCCAGCACTTCTACAGCACAAAGTGCCAGGTAGCATGCTAAGCACTCATATCTGAGGCAGACACTTTATTATCCTCACACCAGAGGAGGAAACTGGATCACAGAGATAATGAGTAACTTACCCAGATCATACAGGTAGTTAATAAATGGCAAAGTTGGGCTCCAAACCCAGGCAGAGTCTTCGAGTCTGTGTTACTACCACTGCCTCATGCCACTTACGTATTACTAAACCTCAACTATCCTGACAATGACCACAAAAGGGCAGAATGGATGTCATAAAGTCCATGCTCAGCATCTTTTCAGTATTTCCATTAATTTTATTTTTTAATATATTTTAATGATTTTTTTACAGAGAGGAAGGAAGAGGGATAGAGAGTTAGAAACATTGATGAGAGAGAACCATCGATCAGCTGCCTCCTGCACACCTCCTACTGGGGATGTGCCCGCAACCAAGGTACATGCCCTTAACGGGAATCGAACCAGCGACCTTTCAGTCACAGGCTGATGCTCTTTCCACTGAGACAAACCAGTTAGGGCTCCACTAATTTTAAAGATAATCCCAGCAAGTTTGGTTACCATTCACAGTTTACATTACATAAAAGTACCAATTCGGATGGCACAGTGAACTCACCAAGAGCAGCCAGCAATTGAAGTGATAACAAAAATGACAGAAAGCAGGCAACAGAAAATCAAAATAAAAAACAAACAAACAAAAAGCAGCTAGTGGTCATTTAATATTAGAGTTAACTCCCGCTCTTAAGCCATTTAATATTAGGACAAACTCTTGCTCTTGAGCCAAATTCAACCTGCATCAGTAGCTAAAAATGGTTTTTATATTTTCAGATGGTTAGGAAAACACACCTAAACAAAAATATGAGACCATATATGACCTACAAAGCCTAAAATATTTACAGAAAAATTGTTTAGACACACAGCACCATATATATCTGCACCATATATGTCTTAGATGCTCCAAGAACTCAATGTATTCAAATATTTATTGAGCACCTACTATGTGCCAAGCACTATCTTAGGAACTGGGGGATGTAACAGTAGGCAAACTTGTTGGGTTTACATTTTTACTTAATAAAAGCACTCTTTTATTAAGTGACAACTCTAAATAGGAGGAAACCAAGATTCCAAGGGGAAGTGCTTGAAGATCCCTACATGCACAGCGTCCTTTGAGCCAGAGTTGTGCTGAACCCAGGGCCTAGCAAGGACTAAATATATGTGGCTGGAAAATGGCATATTAAGTTCATACATTCCGAGAAGGGACTGTGATGAGATTAACAATGGGCCTTATGAAATATGCCTGAAAAACTTTAATTCAAGAGCCTTAATTTGCTAAGTACATTTGTTTATAAGGGTAAATATATACCCGAAATATCTTTAAGCTGATAATTGAGAGTGACTTCATTCACATAAATAGATTTTCATTAGGCTATTGCTCAACTTCTTTTGATCCCATGGTTTAGTAGACCTTCACTGAAATCAATCTAAAATAGGTAATAGTCTATATTTTTTAAATATACATTGCACAAGTCTCAAGAATCTTCCATGTTGAAACATCTGGTCTTATACCAACACTTCTGAAAATTTGTAAAATAAAAATATGTACATACAGGGTTCTCCTTATAGCCAACCAATGCAATTTCTATTACCCAAATTTCATAAATCATGTCAAACAAGTCAAGATGAATAATATCCAATCCACTGAGTTCTTCCTCCCCATACATAAAAATTAGTCTATTCTAGTGCCCAAACTTTTCTTTATTGAAAAGACAAGCACCCTAGCCGGTTTGGCTCAGTGGATAGAGGGCCAGCCTGTGGACTGAAGGGTCCCGGGGGGTTCAATTCCAGTCAAGGGCACATGCCCAGGTTGTGGGCACCATCCCCAGTAGGGCGTGGGCAGGAGGAAGACCGATGATTCTCTCTCACCACTGATGTGTCTCTCTCTCTCTCTCTCTCTCTCTCTCTCTCTCTCTCTCTCTCCCCCCCCTCCATCCCTCCCACTCCCTTCCTCTGTGAAATAAATAAAAATATATTTTATATTTTTACAAATATATTTTAACAAGGAAAGCATCCCGTTTAACAACTTTAGATTTGTGTTGTGGCCTCCTTAGTCGGTCTTTGATTGCTTTGACGGCGGTGCGTGCGAATCTTTTCAAATGGATAAATGACCACTTACAAGTATTTAACAAAACAAAGCCTCTTTTCTCCTACTAATTAAAAGCCTCGCCAGCCACCCCTTCACAACTCGATACTCTTAGGAAACACGGGATCATGTGCCAAAGTTATCCTGAGCAAGGTTTCGCTCAAACCGAAATAGCTAGCTAATTGCACGGGGGAGAAGACGAGTTTCTCCGCATGCCACGCACAGCATCTCTCCAAGCTCCTGGCCAGCGAAGAATCAAACCACCACGGGCTGGGACCACAACACTGCTATTCCAGTCCAGCGCCCAGTCCCACTCCACCCACATCTGATAAGAAACCTGGTTTCCCATGCGGAACGACGGGACCACCGAAAGAGACGAAACCCAGAGAAACTAAACCCAAACCTTTTCGTAACAAAAACTCCCGTGGCGACTTCCCTGTCTGCGTCCCTCAATGCCAGGCCCTCCACGGGAGGGAGCCAGGCTCCCTGCACCGGAGTCGCACGGAGCCGGTGCAGGAGGAGGACGCGGGTCCCACCCCAGCGAGCTGAGTGCAGGGGACACTCCGATGGGAAACGGAGGAGCCTGGAGAAGGAAAAGTTCATTCTGCCCCGAGCAGGACGGGGGGCGCCGGAAGGATCCAGGGAGGTGCCCGAGGGGTGATCGGGGGGAGAAAGGACTGGGGAAGGGACCCCACAGAAAGTGAGGGGAAGCGCAGAAGCAAACCCGCTCGGGGCCACCCCGTTTCCGGGGCCCCGCGGCGCCCCCGGCTCAGCCCACACTCCCTCCCGGCTCTCGGGACTTCCCAGGCCCCAGGCTCCCCCGGCACCTCGGGCACCGGCACTGGCCTCCGGGGCGAAGCGTGCAGTGGGGGCTCCGGGGAAGCTCCCCTCCCGATGAAGGTCTTCCCGCCCCGCGAGATCGGGATCGGGGCGCCGCGAGCCCCACCCAGTTCCCTGGAAGATGGCAACAGCGCGCCCCGCGCCCGCCGCGGCCCCGCAGGCAGGTGCCCCCGAACGCGGACACTCACTTTCTCGTGGAAGATGGACTCCATGTTTATTTGTCTGGAGCCAACGGCCCCCGCGACAGACCACCCCCTGCTGCTCCGCCCCCGCCCCGGCCCCACCCCTCCGCCCACCCGGCTCCGCCCCACACGGCCCGCCCCTGGCCACGTGTCTCGCGCGGACCAATCACACCCGAGGATGAGAGTCACGTGGAGAGAAGAGCAAGTGAAAGCCCGGGTGGTAAACGCGGGGACACGTGACCTATGTAACGCGTCCTCCTATCCACTGTTAGCTGGCAGGTGGGGGGGGGGATTGGAGGGAGGATGCTGCAGCGCCGCCTACCGTCTGGAGGACCTTCTCCACTTCCCACCCATTGCTATGGATTCTTAAGGACCTCCCGGGTTCTATGTTCTTTTTGTTTTCCTCTATACTTTGTACTTTCTACTTATCATATCTGATTAAAATTATTCAATATATTTCTCCTTATCCCCACTGAAAGCCTCATTAAGAAACAGGCACCGCCCAGCCGGTGTGGCTTAGTGGTCACCAGCTGGATTCCCTATCAGGTCACTTGCCCTGGTTGTCGACTTGATCCCCACTGTGGGCATGCAGGAGGCAGCCGATCAATGATTCTCCCTCATCATTGTTGTTCCTATCTCTCTCTTCCTCTCTCCCTTCCTCTCTGAAATCAATAAATATATATAAAAAGAAACAGGCATCATTGCCTCCCCGAATACCTAGCACTTATGTAAAAATGATAGTTAATATTTATACAAATATGGGGCTTCCTGGAGGGTAGGCAATTTCCTAAGAGCTTTGCATATATTAATGAATTTACTGCAGCAATGTTTGATGCAGGCTCTATTATCCCTATTTTACACATGCGGAAACTGAGGCACAGAGAGGATATGAACAACACAGCGTCCAAGGTTCTGGGCTGGGGTCCAAATCCAGGCACCTTGTTATTCGTGTTATGTGTTCAGGCCCTGAAGAGGAAGTGTCGGTGGAGGGATCTGACAGTGA
>PVJC01023029.1:0-10457 GCA_004026665.1 Murina feae
ACCTGCAAGCCTGGGTTCCCCCCCAACTGTCCTCCCCTGCGGGCCTGGGTTCCCCCCAACTGCCCTCCTCTGCCAGCCTGGTCCCCCCAACTGTCCTCCCCTACAGGCCTGTGTCTCCCCACAACTGCCCTCCCCTGCAGGCCTGGGTCCCTCCCAACTGCCCTCCTCTGCAGGCCTGGGTCCCCCCCTAACTGCCCTCCCTTGCTGGCCATCTTGTGGTGGCCATCTTTGACCAAATGGGGGAAGCCATCTTTGACCAAATGGGGGCAGCCAACTTGTGATGGTCAATTTGCATATTACTCTTTTATTAGATAGGATTGTTAATGTGTTTTTTTAAAATATGTTTTTGTTGATTTCAGAGAGGAAGGGAGAGGGGGAGACAGATAGAAACATCAATGAAGAGAGAGAATTATTGATCAGCTTGATCAGCTGCCTCCTGCACGCCCCCCACCGGGGATTGAGCCTGCAACCCGGGCATGTGCCCTGTCCAGGAATTGAACTGTGACCTCCTGATTCATAGGTCCACTCTCAATTACTGAGCCACGCTAGTTGGTCTTAACATGTGTTGTTGGTTTTTTTTAAAGATAAATTTGCACATCACTCACATGGAGGTGTTAAAGCACATCAAATTGCACAGGGAAAGAGTATAATGAGAATAAGATTCTGGACAGGGCCATGGCAAACACCCACATTTAAGGGGCAAAAAGACTGTGAGCTAATGAAGGACCATGGGAGGAAGTAGTTTGAATAGAAGATGGAGAACCAGGCAGAGTCACATCAAGAAAGTCAAATGAAAGGAAGAACTGGAAAAGTTGTCCTCTTGGTGAAATGTTGCCACGTGGTAAGATCAGTGACAGGGCCATTAGAGGGAAATCACTGGGACTATGTATAGGCAGACAGATTTCCTCTAGTACTGAAGATGGAAGCTAAATCTGAGCAAGTGTTACCTGTTCAGGGAAACTGACTATGAAGAAAAGAACTCCTGGGCCATTTGCTTGATTTCAATTTATGGAAGAAAAAAAAATTGTAGAAAGCTAAAGCCAAGTAAAAGCATATCTGGGTTACTGATCTATAGGTAATGAAACAAAAATTGGCAATACTTTGGCATGCAAGAGAAAACATGTTTGAGAGACTGTAAGATTTTTAAATAGTAAGCTCTGTTATAGGATAAATAAGAAAGAAAAACAGCTCCACATTTGTTATCAGAAGTACAAAACAGTTGCATTTTTTCTAAATATGAAAGTTCTTAGTATCAGAGTAGCATTATTAAGAAATTCTTTGAAAGAAAATAAAAATAATCTAAATTTTTATGGTATCATGTTAATTTCTTATAGCTGGACATGTGAAGTCTCTAGAAACATTTTCAAGTTTAAAGAAGTCATTTGACATGCTGAATAATGAATTGCTTGTTGGGTCAAACATTGTCCTTTTTATGAAAAGAGGTCTTCATTAACACAGTAACTTGACTAGGTTCAAAGACTTTGCATCCAGCCATAGAATAAACATATCAGTATGGTCCTACCAAGAGCATCATTTACCACAGAATCTCAATTCTGTAATCATTAAATAGAAACTACTCAATTTACAACCACTCATTTGTTACTAAAGAACTTAGAGAGTCTGTGTTAAATGACTCAACGTCATCTAAAGATTACTGTACACAATCCAAAATAAAGTACTTTAACTTCCTATCAAAAAAATACAGTGAAAGACAAGAGCAACCTTAAAAACAAAAACAAAAAACAAAACCCAACAGTCTTTTCTTATGGAAATTCCTAACTTCAGAACCAAGTTGGGAATCCTGAAAGAGTGAAATTCCAATCTAAATGAAGATCATCTACTTCAGGGTGTATGGAATTAAGAATGCCTGAAAACTAGTTTCATGGTCAATATAAATAATGACAAATTCTCCCAATCTATGGTTAGGTGGCCTTTTATGGCAAACTTGTCCAATGATCTCCCATACTTTTAACATTCTTTGTGTGTGTGTGTGTCTTTGAAGAACTTCTGTACTTGAAAACATTGTAAGAAAACAATGTAATTATTGTAGGTTCCCAAATTACATGCAACTATACCTTTCTAAAAATTCCTGGTGGAGACCACTTTCCTAGAGTGTAAACAGGAATAAGAGAGGTAAGCAATGTCAAAGAAATGTGTTCAACAAGTATCATGGCTCAAATTACCAAATGAAACAACCACCATCTGTATTATTAACTCACAATTCTACTTAAAAAATGAAAAACATAGTCACAGAGAAGGGACCATGATCCTCTGTATACTAGGGCTGGCACACAGTAGGCAATTTAAAAAAGCCTACAGCTATATGACGAACACTCAAGACTGCTGCAGACTTCAGATAATCAAAACTCTACAAAGAATCTTTAAACACTTGTGACTCTTTCCTTCTCCACTCATCTATCCACCCTATCCCCACCACCAAAGAATAAAGAAAAAAACTTTGAGGACACCTTAGGAAGAAAAAGTATCCTCCGTTACCAAGGTATGCTGTTAATAGAATTGCTTTCACTTCTGAAGCTTTCTTTTCTTAGAATTATTAGAAGGTTGAAATCTGGCCCACCTTTAACCAGAGTCTAGAATGAAGTTTGAATGTACCAAGTTAAACAAAGTTACACAATGGAGCAATTTTTACAAAATGGCACTGCTTTACTAATGTTGCCAATACTCTATTCTCTTCCCAGCAGTTCTACAGTTCAGGAACTACCTGATAACAACACTTCCAGGCTCATTAGAGAACAGTGAAAATAGCTCCACCAACTTTTTACTGAACTGCTTCAGTGCTAACAACAGGACATAAGCCCATCTTGAAAAGACCATTTGGTGACAAAAGGCAAGGTAAGAGACAGGAATGATACAAATCCACGAATTGAAGAGAACCCTATTATGCAAAGGTTTTTACTATTGTGATTGTTTACTTTTTTGTTTTGTTTTTAAGAAAATAAAAGACAGAATTAAAAAAAAAAAAACACCACACAGCGCTAGCCGGTTTGGCTCTGAGGATAGAGCTTTGGCCTGCGGACTGAAGGGTCCCAAGTTCAATTCCGGTCAAGGGCATATACCTTGGTTGGCCAGCACACCCAGTGGGGGGTGTGCAGGAGGCAGCTGATCGGTGTTTCTCTCTCATCAATGTTTCTAACTCTCTATCCCTCTCCCTTCCTCTCTGTGAAAAATCAATAAAATATGTATTTTTTAAAAAACACCACACAAACACCAACTATTCTCTGTGCTCCCACAGCACTCTGGGCTGATCTATAGTATAGCACTGGCCTCACTAATACTGTAAATTATAGCCACTGATCTACCTAACCCATTTGATTTTAAGTTCTTTTACAGTTGGCCATTTGGAACTTTGAATCCACAGTAAGATTGACAAGAGACACTTAATAAATGTATGGTAAAAAAAAAAAGAGAGAGAGAGATAGGGAGAGAGAACTGTTTTTAAAGTAATTACATATTGCCATGTTATGTGTTTTTCTATTGATGCAAACCATGGATATATATATATATATATATATATATATATATGCACAGCTTTCTTTATTTTTTCCTTTAAAACCTTCTCCCCTGCTAACTCTGCAACTTCTTGAAGGTCTACTTAAAACGTGATCATCCTTCATCCAGGCTGTACCGCCACAGGAACTTAGAAATGTTGGTTACGGGTCATCTTCTTTAGTGTATACATCAAACCTCAAAAGAAAGTGTTATTTCACAGTTCCTAAAACGGTGAATTCATCATTTGTGAATAGTATTAGTAATTATGCAGATAAAAAGTATTCTGTTTAACCAGTGAAATCAAGAGCAAAAGGAAGACTCATTCAAAAGAAGACACCCCGCCCCCCTCCCCCAGAGGCATTGTCTTAAAGGCAGATAACTCTCTAAGTACCTTGACTCATTTAAAAAGTCAAGTCGATAGAACCATCTGGAATAGGTGGGCTTTTGAAAGCTGGAATTAAGTGGAAGGCAATAGTAGTTCAAATATCTCTCACCAGGATCAGCTAAAGTCCGTTGTTGTAAGCGCCAGAAGGAGGCAGGGACAAGCGCCAGATGGTTCGCTCCTTGCACCTACAACTTTGGGTGTAGTAGGTGTCGTCAGGGTGTACAGTTACCTCATGTTAACACCTACGGACGTCAGTGACAGGTGCCAGCGATATATACACGAGAGCGATGCGGGAATGATACATCCGGCTGCAAGGACTGCTATATTCTCAACACGCCTCAAAAGGGTGAAAGCCTCTCACACAGAGTTTAACAGGCAGAATGGAAGGGCAGAAAAGTCAAAGAGGGAGGGAATGGCTGAAAATAAAGAAGGGAAAAGAGCAGTTGAATATCGTAATAGTATTTCCTTGGGATATTCTTTTGAATATAGATGAACTGCCACCTCCTTCCACCACATCAAAAAATATCTGGTTAGAAAGAAGTGCTCCCGATTGAAGAAGAGGGAGTTCCTATCAGCTTCCTCCCTTAGGCAGCAAAGGCTCAGCCCTGTGTAATTACTTCCAACCCCAGAGCAGTGCCCCAAAGTGAAGAAAGAGCAGATAATCCGCGGTTCCTCCGCTCCCTCTTTCGAGGGTAAGGGGTTCCCTCTCCCTGTGCTCCCCCCGCCCCTGAGTCGCGGGAGAAAGAAGGTGTGGAGGAAAGCCGCGGTCCGCGCACTTTACTTTTCGGCTGTGGAGGACGCGGAGAGCGAAGGCCCTTACCTGGCTACAAGCGGTCTTTTCTCTGCACCGGCACCAGCCCTGCCGCGATCCCAGGCGCTCTGCCGCGCGCACCTGTCGCGACCGAGCCGCGGCCCCTCCAGCTCCTGCGGCCCCGCCCCGCCCCGGCCCAGAGCCCCGCCCCCAGCCCCGCCCCCCGCCGCGGGAGCGCGCACGTCGGCCCGCCTCCCTCACGGCCTCGGGGCGAGCGTGCGCGCCGCCAGCTGCGTGCCCCGCCCTCGCTGTTGCTCGCGCCCCTCCGCCGCGCGCGTGTGAGGCGGGGCCGCTTGGCCGGAGGCGGAGTCTCCTGGCTGAGGAATCCACATAACTGCTTGGGGCTTTGTGCACCCCTGTTCGACCTTCACGAACCCGGACTCAGTCACCGCAGTCGGCCTCAGGAGCGACTGGGAGGTTTGCCCTAGGCTCTCCACTGTAGGCCAGTCCCCAGCCAGGTTCCTGGTGATGTCGGGGTAAGTTCTTGGCAGGGAGGGTCTTTTAGAGGAAGCCGCGTGTGGTAGTGCAAAGAGCTGTACATTACTGCTGCCTCGACCGCTTGACGTTCGTCCAGTCGCTTCACCCACTAGAGCGGAATGTCCCCTTAAAAATGAAGGGGCTGGCATAGGCCGGTCTCCAAGCTCTCCAGCAGCGCCAGCCTTTCACTCAGTTCTCAGGAAAAGGCTGGGTGAAAGGTCTAGAGAACTTGAAGGTGGCTGGCCCTTGGTCCTCCTGTCCCCAAACGCTGGCCCCAGTTTCCTGGGGCCTAAGGGGGCCCTTTGATAGTGTCCTTTCCTTTTCTTGCACCCCAAGTGTAGTAAGGTTTCAGACTACAAGTTTTCTGAAGCTTTTCGGAACTACCTGATAACAACACTGTCAAGAGGCTTGTGGGGAGAAACACCTGTATTTACATTCCTTAAAGCAATTAAGAGAAAATGTTTAAAAGAGAAATGTCCAGTAGCAGATGATGGATAGACCACTCAGTTGTTCCCTCTTCCTTCAAGTATCCAGCCTAGACTGATTCCTGGATAGGTATGAAGCGTCAGGACTAGCAAAACTGGCAGTCAGAATGAGAATGTGAAAGAGTGTGCAATCCTATATAATAAAAGGCTAATAGCAAATAAACCGAGCGGCAGAAGGGCAGAACTACTGGAACAACCCAACGACTGGTCACTGTGATGTGCACTGACCACCAGGGGCATGCGCAGAACATGGCGGGTGTTGGCCGCAGCGGGATGGTGGAGTAGGTGAGCAGGGGCGCCGGTCGCTGTCATTGGGGCCAGGCTCTGGTGGTTACTGAAAATTCTTTGCTCCTGCACAATGAGGTCCCACCCATCGCTTGCACTTGCTGCTGGTGCCCAGCGCTGGTCCCAATTGCTTGGTGCCATCAGCAGGTGCAATCAGTGGCCCTGATCACCTCTGAGAGCTTCTCCAACTTCCCCCTGCTCCTGAGAGGCAATCGGGGCAGCAGCTTCTGCTTGCACCCACTGCTGGCGTCAGCCCCAATCGCTTTGCACCTTCAGCGGGTGCAAGCAGGGCTGGCGCCTGTCAGCACATGGGAGCAGCAGCAGTGGGAGTGGGGCTGCCAGCAGACTGGGGACTGGGGGCCATGATGGGAGGGGCCAGGCGGGGCACAGAGAATGGGCCAAGACCCTCCCCTCTGTCCACTGAGGCCCACAGTTCCTTTCAACGTGCATGAATTCGTGCACTTGACCCCTAGTATCAATAGAGGATGGTAGTCCAGAAAATGCATTCCCTTGCATGTGGAGTTACTTCAGTATATGCCACACTCCCTGCAAGTTAAAATACACATGCATGCACACAGACATGCACACACACATACACATGCCAATCATGGCCCTAATTCACCAAGAAACCTAACCTGTGTCAGAGTTTTGGACTTAGATTTGAATCTTGACTTAGCCATTTACCAACTCAGGCAATTACTTGCTCTCTCAAAGCCTCCCTTACTGTAACGCACAGTTGGCTTTTACCAGTTTGCAAGGCTGATTGCTAAATTTTCATGGATTTTTATGAGCCAGGTGTTAAGCATAACCACTATTAAAAATCAAATTTTATAAATTTACAGTTAAATATGTGAACAATGGGTAAACATTCAAAACTCATCATTTTTTTTAAACTTCATTTTACTAATAACTCTGCTCTCGAGGTTATCGGTCTGTATGAAGGAGATACTGTGTAATATATGTATCTCTTCCCAACTCTGTGTTCAGACCTGTCGCATTTGTTAGCATGAAATTGGCTATCAAAGGAGTGTTTTCAGAATGATACAAAAGGCTTAAATAAAAGAATATATGTAAGAATTGTTTGATAGTTCAGGTTTTAGGAGTGACAGCAGAAAAGCATGTTCATTGGTCCATGGAATGGAAATCATATTTAGTAACCTGAGATGGTACTAATAAAACTAGTAGGCAAATTTCTGCCACTAATAAATAAATTAGGGAACATGATTTTTTTTAAAAGACTGTACCATAATTCAAGATTTGTTAGATGCATCAACTAATGACTCCATTTCTTTTTTAAATATAGAAAGCTTCGCAAATTTGCATGTCATCCTTGTGCAGGGGCAATGCTAATAATCTTTTCTATATCATTCCAGTTTTAGTATATGTGCTGCTGAAGCAAGCACCTAATGACTCCATTGCCAATTTGTTGTATAAATTAAATAAAGACATTGATACTATCATAAGTTTTTAATGCTCTATCGTTTAGTAAAACACAGTAGTCTTTGTTATTGAGGGGGCATAAAGTTAAAAGAGAAAAATGAAATAGATATAGGCAGTTGTTTATATACACGATACTATGCGATAAGGAAGAACAGCAAAATATATTGCAAAATAAATTATATAAAGATATTTAAGAATATCATAGAACAGAATGACAGTTATATGCTATCATTGATTAGGCATCTACAAAGAAGCACTTAGTAATGAATCTTCAGTATGCAATTGAGTCAGTTTCTCTACTGGTAATGATATTTGTTACTTCAAAAGAATTGGTATCAGCTACAACAGAGTATATTTCTAATTCAGTATTGTCTGCTTTAAATGATTGGGCCTTTGATAATGAATATTTGAAAGTTTTAATTGCATTTTTGTTGTAATAGTGTTCTTACAGTAGTGGGAAGGAAGTCTGGAGTAGTTACAAATTTGTTGCAAAATTTTCCTAACGTCATCACTTGGCACTGTTTAAATCATTTATTAAAATTCATTACCTAAAATAAAATGAGTCAATTGTTTAAAAATATTCTGGGTAAATTTTATTTTATTTATCACCAACCCAACAAAAATAAAATTAAACTAGAAACTAGCAAAAATATTTGAAATTGAAATTATTAAAACTGGACAAATATAATGCTTGAGATGGGCAACATGTCGTTTATGAACTGCCACAGCTCTAGGTCAGTCATATCTTTCATAAAATATGCATTTCTCTCTTTTGTTAAATTCTGGTTTGACAAAGAGATTACCTAACATTGATTTTTTGCAAAACCTTAAAAATTTTTGAAGAATTTTCATTACTTTCTTTTTTTAATAAAATTTTTTAATGTTGACATAATTTCAGTTGTATTGCAGTCAAGATGAACTAAAATAAAGTAAAAAATATAATCAAATGACCCATAAAAAATTTGGAAAGTTTTAAATTGGTAGTAAAAAGCATAAATCTCATATTAAAGATTTAAGTCAGATAAGTTTAAAGACATTCCATTTAATAAAAATAAATGTGGAGCTCTGCACAGGAATCTATAATACTAAAAGCGTAATATGCTAATTAGACCAGACAGCTGAACAACCTTCCAGATGTTATTCCGGACGTCCTTCCAAGTGACTTTCTGGATGAAGCCGTGGAAGCAGGGGCTGAGGCAGAGGTGGCCGAGGGCCAAAGCAAAGGCCATTAGGGGCAATCAGGCAGGCAGGCAGAGGCGGTTAGGTGCGATCAAGCAGGCAGGCAGGTGAGCGGTGAGGAGCCAGCAGTCTGGGATTGCAAGGGGGATGCCTAAACCAGAAGTCGGACATCCCCCAAGGGGTCCCAGATTGCAAGAGGATGCAGTCTGGGCTGAGGAACACCCCCCTTCATGAATTTTGTGCACTAGGCCTCTAGTATGTTCATAAAAAGTAATGAATTTAGCCCTAGCTGGTTTGGCTCAGTAGACAGAGTGTTTGCCTGTGGACTGAAGGGTCTGGGTTCAATTCTGATCAAGGGCACATGCCCAGGTTGCAGGCTCCGTCCCCACTAGAGGGTGTGCAGGAGACAGCCAGTCAATGATTTCTCATCATTGATGTATTTATCTCTCTCTCCCTCTTCCTTTCTCTCTGAAATCAATAAAAATGTATTTTAAAAAAGTAATGAATTTATGTCTATTATTAGCATTTTTAATTACTTTGACTTATTATAACCATCTCCTTGGCCTTAGGAAGAAATAATTTCACTATAGATAGATGGTGGGGAGAAGTTGCATCATTTAATTGAAATCTTAAAACATGAAATTAATTTGAATGATATTCAGGATTTTGTAGATATTAACATAGGATCAAACAATGTTACAATTCCAAAAACTATACAAAAAGCTAAAAAGATAGCATTTTTCAGTCAGTACTGCTAAAGCTCAAAGAAATTTTATTTTGCTCAGCCAGCAGGGCTCAGTGGTTGAGTATCGACCTATGAACCAGGAAGTCACGGTTCAATTCCCGGTCAGAGAATATGCCCGGGTTGTGAGCTCAATCCCCAGTGGGGGACATGCAGGAGGCAGCTGATCAATGATTCTTTCTCATCATTGATGTTTCTATCTCTCTACATCCCCCTTCCTCTCTAAAATCAATAAAATTATTTTTTAAAGTTTTAATGAATTTGTATGAGGTGAGAAATTGTAGTTTAATAGTAGATCATGTATCAAACATAATGACAAGAAATTTGTTGGAAAAATAGCAGATTAATATAATCAAATGATAGTTATACTGTTACCCACTGCTTTTTTTTTTTTCTGTGTTGGATCCTTTGTTTTTTACTTCTGTTTTCTAAACATTGGCACTAATGACATTAATTCTTTATTCTTCACTATGAGGGGCTATCCATATTTGTATGCATAACTAATTTATTTTTAAATGCTGTAAAGTATTCCATAGATACATATGCTACTACTGGTGGACATTCAGATTATTTCTTTTTTTTTTTTTTTTACTGTTATAAACAATGTTAAAAGAATATCCTTATATTTATATTCTAGAGTTTCTAGGAATATACCTTCAGCTTACCCTGCTCATTTCTTTACATCCTTGCTAAAAATTGCTATTATCAGACTTAAATCTTTGCCAGTTTGATGGGTATATATATATATATTAGGGGCCCGGTGCACAAAAATTTGTGCACTCGGAGGGTGGGGGTCTCTCAGCCCGGCCTGTGCCCTCTTGCAGTCTGGGACACCTCGGGGGGGATGTCCACCTGCTTGGCATGCCTGGCCAGCCTGGGTGAGGGGCTGAGGGCCATTTTCAGGCTGTCAACAGCCCCTTCAGGGTTCGTGCACTGAGGGGTAGGAGGGCTGGTGAGTGCAGGCCTGGACGTTTCCCACCAGAAGGCCCATGATCGCACATGCCTGGTGGGCCCCCACCGCTGAGGGGACACACCTGGCGCAGAGCTGGGTGGCAAGCCAGGGGCGGACACTGGTGCAAGATCCCTCTGTGGGGCCTTGCTGCTAAACAAACATACCCGGGGTGGAGCCGGGCAGCGAACTGG
>PVJC01023029.1:10557-26849 GCA_004026665.1 Murina feae
CCCCCCCCCCCCCCCCCGCACTCCCGCATGCCCTGGGGAGGCCCCCAGGGGGCGGAGCCAGGCAGCGGACCCAGGACAGCTGCTCCTGGATGCCCCGAGAAGGCTCCTGGGGGGCGGAGCCAGGCAGTGGACCCAGGATGGCTGCTCCTGCAAGCCCCGTGGAGGACCCACTCTCCCACACGCCTGGTGGAGGCCCCTGGGGGGTGGAGCCAGGCAGCAAACCCAGGACAGGCATTCCTGGATGTCCCGCAGAGGCCCCCGGGGGCAAAGCCAGGCAGCAGACCCAGGTCGGCTGCTCCTGCACACCCTGCAGAGGCCCCGTGCTCCTGGATACCCCTCGGAGGCTCCCGGGGGCAGAACTAGGCAGCAGACCCAGGGCAGCTACTCCTGGACACCCCGAGGAGGCCCCAGGCCGGACCCCCCCCTCCCACTGAGCTGACACACCTGGCACAGCTATGCCAGCTGGCCGTGGAGGCTCCCAGTGCAGAGCCGCCCTGCCAGCCTCCATCTTGGCTGGGTTAATTTGCATACAGCCACTCTGATTGGCTGGTGGGCGTGGTTGTGAGCAAAGGCTCAGCCACCCTAGGCAGGCAGTTGCAACAGAAGCCTTTGGTTTGCTCTAGCTCCATGGCTATTGGCCTCCATCTTGGCTGGGTTAATTTGCATACAGCCACTCTGATTGGCTAGTGGGCATGGCTGTGAGCAGAGGCTCAGCCAGCCTAGGCAGGCAGTTGCAACAGAAGCCTTTGGTTTGCTCTAGCTCCATGGCTGTTGGCCTCCATCTTGGCTGGGTTAATTTGCATACAGCTGCTCTGATTGGCTGGTGATAACGGTCAATTTGCATGTTCCTCTTTTATTATATTAGATATATATATATATACATATATACATATATACATATATACATATATACATATATACATATATACATATATACATATATACATATATATATATATATGGCTAAGCGACCATCCGACCAGTAGCTATGACGCACAGTGTCCACCAGGGGACAGATTCTCTGACTGGTAGCTATGATGCACACTGACCACCAGGGAGTAGATGCTCAATGCAGGAGCTGCCGAGCTGCGGTGACTTGGCAGCGGTGGTTCTTGGGTGACACACCCCGGAACCAGAGAGACGGGAGCCCGATTCCAGGGTGCGTCACCCAAGAACTGCCCTCTTGCAATCTGGGACCCCTTGGGGGATGTCAGAGAGCCGGTTTTGGCCCGATGCCCACAGGCCAGGCTGAGGGATCCCACCTGCTGGAGGGACCCCACTCATTCCACAGATGCCCTTTGAGCCATGGCACAGCCCCGTGTGGTCAGCCAGGGAGGGACCGTGGGAGGTTGGATCCAGGGCATGTCTAGGCCATCTTGCCCAGTCCCACCCTGCCTGCCACCTTCTAATTAATTTCCTTTCAATGTGCATGAATCCGTGCACTGGGATACTAGTGGAATAATAAGATCATTGGTTAATTTGCATTTGTCTAGTTGATAATGAGAAAAATATCTTTTTTTTATTCTTATTGGCCATTTGGATTATTTTGTTGTTGTGAACTGCTTATTTAAATCCTTTGTTCATTTTCTTACTACTAGCTCATTTACCACAGTTATTTTTCTATTGTCCCTCCTGGCATTTGTTTATTGGTATACATATTTTCCATTACATAAATAAAATTTTTAGCTTGTTTCTCTTAACTTTATTCTACTTCTTCTAAGTAAAAGTCATTCATTTATTTTTTCATTGAATAAATTTTTATTGAGTGCCTACTATATTCCAGGTACAGTGCTAAGCACCTAGAGATTCATTGGAGAACAAGACAGTGATGCAGTAGGACAGATAAGTCAGTAGGCTACTTTAGATAAGTACTGTGATAGGGGAAAATACAGGGTGCTGTCTTAGCCTTTAGAAGGGGTATTTAACTCAGATTTGGAAATCAGTATTCTTCCTGGAGAAATTAATGTCTAAACTGAATGGAAAATAGGAATTGGCAAGGCAGGAGGTTTTGTGTGTTTGGTTGGTTTATTGGAAGGAATGGATAGATGTGGTGGGGTCAACAAGGGAGAACAGATCATAGAAGGGGTATACTTTCGTTAAAAATGGGGGGAAATTCAGTATAACTTAAGCCTAGGGTATAGGAAGTCATTAATGAAGCTGGAAAGGTATGTAGTGGCCAGATTGTACAAGGCATTGGAAGACATGTTAAAAAGATTGAACTCTTTTGTAGGAGAACTGGGGAGCCATTAAACATTGTACCTTTAAGTATGACTACCAACCTCAGAATCACCTAGGAGTCTTGTTAAAAATACCCATTCCTATATTTTAACCCTGATCTACTGAGTCAAAATCACTAGGTTAAAGTTCCCAAATCTGTTTTTTTTGTGAGTTTTTTTTTCTTCACAATACTGCCAAGTCATTTCTTTTTTTTCTTTTTTTAAAATATATTTTATTGATTTTTCACAGAGAGAAAGGAAGAAGGATAGTCAGAAACATCGATGAGAGAGAAACATCGATCAGCTGCGTCCTGCATGCCCCCCACTGGGGATGTGCCCGCTGCCAAGGTACATGCCCTTGACCGGAATCGAACCCAGAACCCTTGAGTTTGCAGGCCAATGATCTATCCACTGAGCCAAACCGGTCAGGGCCCAAGTCATTTCTTACACATATTGAAGTTTGTACAGTATAGTAAATTATTCAAGGCCAGAGAATGACGCTATCAGATATATATTCTAGAGAGGTAACTTTGGTTGGAATGTGAAGAATTGTTTGAAAGGTGGTAAAACTTGAGGCCAGGAGACCCATTAGGTGGCTGTTGGAATAATCTAGGTGAAAGATATTGAAGGTCTTCCTAGGACAAGAGAAACAAAGGAAAAAATAAACAAATAGGACTACATCAAACTTAAAAACTTCTACACAACAGAAGAACCACCAACAAAATGAAAAGGAAACCCACAATATGAGAGAACATATTTGCCAGTGATACATCTGATAAGCAATTAATTCCAAAATACACAAAGAACTCATAAAACTCAACACCAGGAGACAATCTAATTAAAAGGTCCAAATAAAACCCTTTTCCAAAGAGAACACACAGATGCCCAATTGACATGAAAAAATGCTCAACATCAGTAATCATCAGAGAGCTGCAAATTAAAACTACAATTGAGATATCTCCTCATATTTGCCAGAATGGCTATCATCAATAGATCAACAAACAACAAGTGCTGGTGAGGATGTGGAGAAAAGGGAACCTTCATGCACTGCTGGTGGGAATGCAGACTGGTGCAGCCACTGTAGAAAACAGTTTGGAGTTTCTTCAAAAAATTAAATATGGAACTCCCATTTGACCCAGTAATCCTACTTCCCAAGAATTCCAAAACACCAGTCAGAAAGAATATATGCAGTCCTATGTTCATAGCAGCATTATTTACAATAGCTAAGATCTGGAAGCAGCCCAAGTGTCCATCAGTAGATGAGTGAATTAAAAGCTGTGGTACTTTTACTCCATGGAATGCTATGGGGCTGTGAAAACATGGAGGGACCTGGAGAGTATTTTCCTAAGCAAAATAAGCCAGTTAGAGAAAGACAGATATCACATGATCTCACTTATAGGTGGAATCTAATGAACAAAAAAACTTATAAATAGAGATTCCAAAATGGCAGTGGAGTAAGAGGAAGCCTTTGAATGTGGGATACACACACACACACACACACACTGAGTGGCCAGATTATTATGACCACCTGACGTTTGTATGCAAATTAGCTGTACACTGCATTGTATGGGATATGGAAGCTGAAGGCCTGTTCAAATACCTTTGCTGTCTGCAGTTATCAAGATAAAACATGTCCAATTCGCACAGGAACACAAGGATTGGACAGTGAAACATTGGAAAAAAGTCATGTGGCCCGATGAATCACATTTCCAGTTGCATCATGCAGATGGCAGAGTGAGATTTTGGTGGAAATAGCATGAAAACATGTACCCCACATGCATGAGCACAACCCTTCAAGCTGGTGGGGGCAGTGTTATGGTTTGGAGCATGTTTTCCTGGCATAATTTGGGCCCTTTAATTCATGTGGAACAACATCTGTATAGCACAATACACCTAAATATCATTGCTGCTCAAGTTCATCCTATCATGTTGATGGCGTATCCCAATGGAGATGGCTTCTTCCAACAAGACAATGCGCCATGCCACAGTGCTCATATTGTGCAGGAGTGGTTTCAAGAACATGAGGGAGACTTTGCCTTGCTTAGGTGGCCCCCACAATCACCAGATCTCAATCCAATTGAGCATTTGTGGGACGAAGTTAAAAGAGCCATCAGGCAGCTGGTTCCACAACCATCAAATCTCACAGAACTGGACAGTGCTGTTCATCAGGCTTGATGTCAGATTCCTTGCATCACCTTTCAACATCTCGTGGAGTCAATGCCAAGAAGAATCACTGCAGTATTGAAGGCAAAAGGTGACAAGGTGACCCAACGAAGTACTGATGGGGTGGCCATAATAATAATAATCTGATATATATATATATATATATATATATATATATATATATATATATGCATCCCACCTTCAAAGGCTGTTAAATTATGTTGTTTACCCATATCTTCAGAAAAAAATCACTTCTACTGTCGTGGTAAACAATCTGCTTCCCTATTTATAATGGTCTGGCCCTCTAGCAACTTCAGCGTGAAATTATAGCTAAGTTGCCTACAAACGTCAGGTAGTCATAATAATCTGGCCACTGTGTGTGTGTGTATCTTCTGGAGGATTTTAAGTTTATCAGACCTGAGATCCTGAACCTAACTGTCCCTTAAACTACACAAAGTCAATTCAAACACATGGGGGCAGACATTTGCAATGGCTAACCATGAGGTTTGACCACGATTGGTTGGTTATTTTTAGCTTTTGACACATTTTTTTTCATGTACTAGGCAAAGTACCTAAAATTAGGTACAGCAGTATAGCAGCAGATTTGGAAATTACCGAAAAATCGGTACAGCATTTTAGTAGGGTTAAGGGAGAGATAAACATTAATACAGTCATAATAGGGGACTTTAACACCCTGCTGACTTCACTGGATAGATAGTCCAGACAAAAAAATTAACAAGAAAAGAGAGACTCTAAATGACACACTGGATCAGATGGAATTAATTGACTTTTATAAAACATTTCACCCAAAGCTGCAGAACATACATTCTTCTCAAGTGCATGTGGGTCATTCTCAAAGGTAGACCATATATTGGGTCACAGGAAACGAAGAAGGAACACAGGGGTAAAGAATAAAAATGGCAACAAACAAGTATCTATCAATAATAACTTTAAAGTAAAGTGGATTAAATGCCCCAATCAAAAGATATAGGGTAACTGAGTAGATAAGAAAACATGACCCATATATCTGCTGTCTACAGGAAACCCACCTCAGAAAAAAATATGCACACAGGCTGATGGTGAAGGGATGGAAAAAGGCTTTTCGGGCGAATGGAAATGAAAAAAAAGCTGGGGTAGCAATACTTATATCTGACAAATTAGATCTCAAAGTGAAGGACATAAAAGAGATAAGAAAGGCCACTTCATGATACTAAAGGGAGGAATCCAACAAGAAGAAATAACTCTGGTAAACATATACGAACCCAATATAGGAGCACCCAAATACATAAAAAAATCTTGTAGAGGATATCAAGGGAGAGATTAACAGCAATACAATTATAGTAGGGGACTTTAATACCCCATTATCACCACTGGACAAATCCTCTAAACAAAAAATCAGCAAAGAAACATCATCCTAAATGACTCACTAGATCAGATGGAATTAATTGACATCTTCAGAACACTTCACCCCAAAGCCACAGAATATACATTCTTATCAAGTGCACATGGGTCATTCTCAAAGGTAGACCATATATTGGGTCACAGGCAAAGTCTCTTCAAATTCAAGAAGATAGAAATCATATCAAGCATCTTCTCAGGTCACAATGGCATAAAACTGGAAATCAACTACAATAAAAACAATCCAAAAAAGTCAAACACATGGAGATTAAGTAGCATGCTATTAAACAATGATTGGCTTACCACAGAGATCAAAGAAGAAATAAAAAACATCATGGCAACAAATGACAATGAAAACAAACATAACAATCCAAAACCTATGGGACACAGCAAAAGCAGTCTTGAGAGGGAAGGCTCTACAAGCCTACTGCAAAAAAACAAGAAACAATGATAACAAATTACCCAATCCTACAACTCAAAGATTTAGAAAGAGAGCAACAAGAAAAGCCCACTGTAAGCAGAAGGAAGGAAATAATTAAGATCAGAGCAGAAATAAACGACATAGAGGCCAAAAAAAAACAAAAAAAATACAAAAGATCAACAAAACCAAGAGCCGGTTCTTTGAAAGGATAAACAAGATTGATGAACCACTAGCCAAGCTCACCAAGAAGCAGAGAACGGACCCAAATAAACAAAATCAGAAATGAAAGAGGAGAAATAACAACAGACCCCACAGAAATACAAAAGATTATTAAAGAATACTATGAACAACTCTACTCCAACAAACTGGACAACCTGGAGGAAATGGACATATTCCTAGAAAAATACAACCTTCCAAAACTCAATCAGGAAGAACCTAAAAATCTTAATAGGCCAATAACTATGGAAGAAATTGAAGCAGTAATCAAAAAGCTTCTAGAAAATAAAAGCCCGAGGCCAGACGGCTTCACAGGGGAGTTTTACCAAACATTCAAGGAAGAACTAAAACCTATCCTCCTCAGACTATTCCAGAATATTCAAGAGGAAGGAACACTTCCAAGCTCATTCTATGAGACCAGGATTACCCTAATACCAAAACCAGATAGAGACAACACAATGAAAGAGAATTACAGGCCAATATCCCTCATGAACATAGATGTCAAAATCCTCAACAAAATCCTAGCAAATTGGATCCATCAGATAGATCATACACCATGACCAAGTAGGATTTATCCCAGGGATGCAAGGATGGTACAATATCCGCAAATCAATAAAAGTGATACATCACATAAACAATTTGAGACATAAAAACTACATGTCACATCAATTGATGCAGAAAAAGCATTTGACAAAATCCAACACCCATTTTTAATAAAAACTCTTCGCAAGGTGGGAATAGAAGGATCATACCTCAACATAATAAAAGCCATATATGACAAATCCACAGCCACCATTATACTTAATGGGAAAAAACTAAAACCATTTCCCCTTAGAACGGGAACAAGACAGGGATGCCCACTCTTACCACTCCTGTTCGACATAGTACTGGAAGTATTAGCCATTACGATTAGACAAGAAGAAATAAAAGGCATCCAAATTGGAAAAGAAGAAGTAAAACTGTCCGTATTCGCAAATGACATGATATTGTACATAAAAAACCCTAAAGACTCCATCAAAAATTATTAGACTTAATAAAAGAATTTGGCAAAGTAGCAGGATACAAAATTAATACCAAGAAATCTATGGCATTTCTATACACCAATAGTGAACTTACAGAAAGAGAGACTAAAAAAGCAATCCCATTTACCATCGCACCAAAAAAATTTAGATACCTAGGAATAAAATTAACTAAAGAGGTAAAAGACCTCTGCTCAGAAAACTACAAGATGTTGAAAAAAGAGATAGAGGAAGACATAAACAGATGGAAGAACATGCCATGTTCATGGATTGGTAGAATCAATATCATTAAAATATTCATACTGCCCTAACTGGTTTGGCTTGGTGGATAGAGTGTAGGCCTGCAGACTGAAGGGTCCCAGGTTCGATTCTGGTCAAGGGCATGTACCTTGGTTGCGGGGACATCCCCAGTAGGAGGTGTGCAGAAGGCAGCTGATCGATATTTCTTTCTCATCAGTGTTTCTAATTCTCTATCCCTGTCCCTTCCTCTCTGTAAATAATCAATAAAATATTTTTTAAAAATAAAATAAAATGTCTATACTACCCAAAGCAATCTATAGATTCAATGCACTCCCCATTAAAATACCAATGGCATATTTCGCAGACCTAGAACGAACTCTCCAAAAATTCATCTGGGATAAAAAAAAAAAGACCTCGAATAGCGGCAGCAATCCTGAGAAAGAAGAACAAAGTAGATGGGATCTCAATTCCAGATATCAAGCTGTATTACAAAGCCACTGTTCCCAAAACAGCCTGGTACTGGCACACGAATAGACACATAGATCAATGGAATAGAATAGAGAACCCAGAAATCGATCCGAACCAATATGCTCAATTAATATTTGACAAAGGAGTCAAGAACATACAATAGAGTCAAGACAGTCTCTTCAATAAATGGTGTTGGGTAAATTGGACAGATACATGCAAAAAAAATGAAACTAGACTACCAACTTACACCATACACAAAAATAAACTCAAAATGGATAAAGGATTTAAATGTAAGACGAGAAACCATAAAAATACTAAAGGAATACAAAGGCAACAAAATCTCAGACATATGCCAAAGCAATTTCTTCACCGATACAGCTCCTAGGGCATTGGAAACTAAAGAGAAAATAAACAAATGGGACTTTATCAAAATAAAAAGCTTTCGCACAGCAAAAGAAACCATCAACAAAACAACAAGAAAGCCCACTGCATGGGAGAACATATTTGCCAATGTTATCACCGATAAAGTTCAATCTCCAACATTTATAGGGAACTCATACAACTTAACAAAAGGAAAATAAACAATCCAGTCAAAAAGTGGGCAAAGGACCTAAGTAGACACTTTTCAAAGGGGGACATTCAAAAAGCCAAAAGACATATGAAAACATGCTCAAAGTCACTAATCATCCAAGAGATGCAAATCAAAATAATAATGAGGTACCATCTCACACCTGTAAGAATGGCTACCATCAACAAATCAACAAAAGACAAGTGCTGGAGAAGATGCAGAGAAAAAGGAACACTCGTGCACTGCTAGTGGGAATGCAGACTGGTGGAAAACAGTATGGTGTTTCCTCAAAAACTTAAAAATGGAACTGCCATTTGACTCAGTGATCCCACTTCTAGGAATATATCCCAAGAAACCAGAAACACCAATAAGAAATGATAAATGCATCCCTATGTTCATAGCAGCGCAATTCACCATAGCTAAGATTTGGAAACAGCCTAAGTGCCCATCAACAGATGAATGGATTAGAAAACTGTGGTACATCTATACAATGGAATACTATGCTGCTGTAAAAAAGGCATTCTTACCATTTGCAGCAGGATGGATGGAACTGGAGAGCATTATGCTAAGTGAAATAAGCCAATCAATGAAAGAAAAATACCACATGACATCCCTCATTTATGGACAATAAAGACCATTATAAACCGATGAACAAAAATAGATACTGAAGCAAAGCAGCATCAAACAGATTGTCAAACTATAGTAGGAAGGCCAGGGAGGGTTGGGGCGGGGGAGAGGGAGCAAGAGATCAACCAAAGGACTTTTATGCATGCATATAAGCATAACCAATGGACACAAAACACTGGGGCATAGTGGAGGCTGGGGGAAGGTCAAGGGGGTGAAAAAAGGAGACATACGTACTACTATTTGTAATATTTTACACAATAAAAAAGAGTGGAAGAAGAAGAAAAAGGTTAAGATAAAAATTATGAACAACAAATACATATCTATCAACAAGTGAATCAAAATCAAGTGAATAAATAATCTGATGAAAAGAATAAACTGGTGAATATAATGGAATCAGGGACATAGAAAGAGAGTGGACTTATAATTCTCAGGGAGGGAAAGGGGTGTGGGTGATGTGGGAAGAGACTGGACAAAAATCGTACACCTATGGATGAGGACAGTGGCGAGGGTGGGGAGTGCTAAGGGCAAAGGGTGGGGTGGGAACTGGGTGGAGGAGAGCTATGGGGGGGAAGAGGAACAACTGTAATAATCTGAACAATAAAGATTTAATCAAAGAAAAAGTATCAAAGTTGAAGTATTAACAGGATCCACAGAAGGAGAGGTTGCTCTGATTCCAAGAATTGATTTGTCCCCATCTGATACTGGCCTCCCATTTAAATTAATTCAAAGACAGTTTCTCGTGTGCCAGCATTTGCGATGACTATTAATAAATCACAAGGACAAACTCTAGACAGAGTAGGAATATTCCTATCTGAACCAGTTTTCACACATGGTCAGTTATATGTTGCTTTCTCTCAAGTTCGAAGAGCCTGTGATGTTAAATTTGTAAATACTTCATCATAAGGGAAATTAGTCAAGCACTCTGAAAGTGTTTTCACTCTTAATGTGGTACAGAGAGATGTTAGAATAAGTTTAATCAATTTACCAGTCATTGTTTATATCTGTGTTGTTTTTACATCTGTTTTTGTTGTTTTTATATCATGTCTTTGTGGTTGTTATATCATGTGATTGTTTATTAATTAATAAATATATATATTATATATATTATTTTTATATACATTTTACTAATTTTCTTTCATCTCTGACACTTATAAAAAAAACTGCCAGACTTTTCCAAAGTAGGTATACTATTTTGCATTCCTGCCAACAATGTATGAAAGTTTGAGTTGCTCCCCATCCTTCACTGTACTTAGTATTGATGGAGGAAGCTGGCTGTAGCCTCTGCTCAAGGCAACAATGTTTCAATTATGGGAGATAAATAAACCCCAGAAACATGATTTCAGCCAGCCTCGCTGGGACATTGGGTCAATGGGAGCTGTGGCCAGCCTGCAAACAGCCATCAACCCCTCACCCAGGTTGGCCAGGCACCCCAGGCGGGGGGACACCCACCTTGAAGGGGCTGTGGCCAGCCTGAAAACAGGCATCAGCTCCTCACCCAGGCTGGCCAGGCATCCCAGCAGGAACCCCACCCTGATCTGGGACACCCTTCAGGGCAAACCAGCCGGCCCCCACCCATGTATCAGGCCTCTATCCTATATAAAAAAAGGGTAATATGCAAATTGACCCTAACAATAGAACAACTGGGAATGACTGTTCACTATGACACACACTGATCACCAGGGGGCAGATGCTCAATGTAGGAGTTTCCCTTGGTGGTCAGGGCACTCCCACAGGGGGAGCTCTGCTCAGCCACAAGCCAGAAGGCTGCCAGTACAGCAGTAGTTGTGGGTGTCTCTCCTGCCTCCTCAGCAGCACTAAGGATGTCCGACTGCAGCTTAGGCCTGCTCCCCGCTGGCAAGTGGACATGCCCTGAGGGCTCCCGGGCTGCCAGAGGGATGTCTGAGTGCCATGCCATCTTTGGCCTGATCACCTGGGGAGTGGGCCTAAGCCAGTAGGTGGACATCCCTCGAGGGGTCCCAGACTGCGAGAGGGCACAGGCCAGGCAGAGAGACCCCCGCCCCTGAGTGCACAAATTTTTGTGCACTGGGCCTTTAATCTTTTAATAATTACAATAATTTATTTTACTTATGTGAAACATGTTTTGTAGTTATTCTAGGATATTATGAGTTCTATAATTTGAACGATTTGTATTCTTCCCAAACATGCACTTAAATGTATTTTTAATATGTATAGTTAATTAAGGTGACCAAATGTCCTGCTTTTGGTGGGACAGTCCCGATTTTTAACAATTTGTCCCACGTCCCGCGGCGTTTTAAAAAAGTCCCGATTTTTGGAAAGAATGCACGACAAGCTAGGGAATGGCGGGAGAACGGGAAGGGAATATATGGTTTTCGGCAGCCAAGCAGTCAATAGTGTCCCACTTTACCAATGTTAAAATCTGGTCACCTTAAGTTAATTCATTCATTCAACTGGAATTATATATGTGTAGTCTAGGTATTTTGCCTTAAGTAATTACTAGGATAGTAAGTTATCATTGTAGGGAATATGTTTTTTTTAATCTCCACCCAAGAATTTCCATTGGTTTTTAGAGAGAGTGAAATAGAGAAGAGTGAAAGAGAGAGAGAGGGAAAGAGAGGGAGGGGGGAGAGAGATGAGGAAGAGAGAAATAAACATCTATGTGAGAGGAGCACATCAATTGGCTGCCTTGCACACGAGTTCTGTCTGGGGCTAAGGATCAAAATCTGCAATTAGGTACATGCCTTTGACCAAGAATTTAACCTGAGACCCTTCGGTCCACAGGCTGATGCTCTAGCCATTGAGCAACTGGTCAGGGCAGGAATATACATTTCTCACGTATAAGAAGTGATTAGGTATACTTTGTTTGCTTATAGCTTCATTTAAAAAAAATTTTTTTATTGCTTAAAGTATTACAAAGAGTGTTAAATAAGTCTCCATTTTTCCCCTTGACTTTCCCCCTCCTCCCCTACCCGCCAGTGTCTTGTGTACATTGATAATGCTTATATGCATGCATACAAGTCCTTCAGTTGATCTCTTAACTCCCCCCCTATTGCTTCATTTTTAAGAATATAGAAAGCAAATGAACTATTGTCATATGGAAATCTTTAAACTAACCCAAATTATGTTCTATTAGGGAAGAATGGAAAAGAATGTTGAAAATGTCAAATAACAGAGCAGAATAGATTCTGTTCTTTGCAGATAACAGCCACATAAATACCACAAATAAGAATGGGAATTTCCTGACTTCTGCTTCCAAGCAATTCCAATAAATGAAGGAGGAAGTGGTTTTTCCTTCTTAAAAAAATTGTTGGCAAGATTAATGTAGTTCCTTTCACTCTAAGGATCTCAAACACATGTACACTAGTATACTTGAACTTAAACCTTTGGGATTTTGTCAGGTTCTGAGTTTGCAAAATGTTAAATTGTTTTAGTAAAGGTCACTCTTTTGTGGAAATGTTACAGAGCCAAGGAGAGGATGCATTAACAAAAGGCAGAGAAACACCCAGACATTAACACTTGACTGAGAGGGACCCCATACTCTGGTGGAATAAGCATAAGCTTAGGAGTCAGAATGCATTTGCATTTCATCTTTAACTTTTTAACATGAGTCGAGGGTCAGGGTCAAGTTTCTTCTCTAAGACTCAGTGTTTTTCTTGGCAATAATACTTGGGTGACAGTATTGTCATGAGGATTAAATTGAATGACATGCAGTACTGTGCTTAGCATACAGTATACATTCAGTAAATATTAGATCCCTTTCCCACTTCTTCCAGTGATTCTTCCGATAAGCTGAGAAGTTTTCTGGAGGTATATTGCATTGCCTACACCAGAAGCTGAGCTGTTGGTTCTTCCTCATTCTTTTAGTAACCGAATGATAGGAGTTTGAAAGTGCTGGAGAACAGGAGAACATCTGAGCTTGGGGATCAGACTTTAGGATAAGAAACTAGTTCAACAGGAAGCGTGCACGGTCAGCCCTTTAAGGATCATATGCTCAAGGTGTCCAATCCCATCTCACATGTTTAATACCTCAAATGTCACTTGGTGGTAGAAGACTCTCTAGGGAACTCTGTGAGAACAGTACCTAGCTGTAGTGGAAGGCTGACCTGACAGCACCTTTTAGTCTTTCTCTAGCCTTCTTTGTCCTCATGTAATTTAATTATGTCCTCTCTAGCTGCAGCTTTTAAATTCAAAGACACTTATTATTAGTGTCTGTCACCTTAAATTACCAGATTCAGGCCCTCTTCTCCTCCCCCCACCTTTATCCTCTGAAAAAGACAGTGGTTCTGTCTAATTTAAGTTGCTTCTGGTTCCTCCTCCCTGCTCCCCCAAATACCTGCCCTTTCACAATTAATTGTATTCCTAAAGGCAGGAAAAACTTTCAAAATGCTCTGGCTATTTACTGGGAAGACCTCCACATGGCTATTAGCAAAAAACAGATTCTCAGTTATGTGTGCAAATGTCTTAATGTCCTTTTGGGATATTGCAGAAAATTTATCGTCTTATTTTGAGAATATCTGCCAAAACACAAAATAGTCTTAATCAGTTAGACTGATCATACTAATTTACTAGTATTGTTATGTGGGCATCACTATTCCCATTCTGTTGAAAAATAAAATAAAGATTAGAACTTTATACTGTTTAAGCACGGCATTAGGCCCCGAGAATATAAAAAGAACAATATTTGCACCTTATGCTTAAACTCAAAAGGAAGGAAAACTAGAATTAGAAATCAAAGTCCCTAATTCTGTTTTTGTTTTGTTTTGTTTCCTTCATTTACAGAAAAATGCTATTGCATTAGATCTATCTCAGGCACAAAAAAATAGCTCAGCTGGAATAACTCAGTGGTTGAGTGTGGACCTATGAACTAAGAGGTCACAGTTTGATTCCTGGTCAGGACACATGCCTGGGTTGCAGGCTTGATCCCCAGTGTGGGGCATGAGGAGGCAGCCGATCAGTGATTCTCTCTCTCATCGTTGATGTATCTTTCTCTCCTTTTCCCTTCCTCTCTGAAATCAATTTAAAAACATATTTAAAAATACACATTTGCCCAGTTTGGCTCAGTGGATAGAACATTGGCCTGCGGATTCAAGTGTCCCAGGTTCGATTTTGGTCAAGAGCATGTACCATGGTTGTGGGCACATCCTCAGTAGGGAGTGTGCAGGAGGCGGCTGATCAATGTTTCTCTCTCATCGATGTTTCTAACTCTCTATCGCTGTCCCTTCCTCTCTGTAAATAATTAATAAAATATCTTTAAAAAATTTTTTAAATACACAGAACATTCTGATTCTATATATAAAAATATATATATATGTATTTAACTTAAACTATTAACACCTATAAATAATATTCCAGTGATTGATTTCCAGAAGCTTATTATTTTTTTAAAAATATATTTTTTATTGATTTCAGAGAAGGGAGAGAGGTATAGAGACACAGAAACATTCCTGATGAGAGAGAATCATTGATTGGCTGCCTCCTGCTGTCCCACACTAGGGATCAAGCATGTTCCCTGATCAGGAATCAAACCTTTTGGTGGATGCTCAACCACTGAGCCACACCAGCTGGGCTATTCTGCTTTTTTTGGTTCATGCATAAATTTGAGCCTTCTCAGATGTATATACACTCTTTTACATTTTTTGTTAAAGTATCACTTGGATGCAGCACCATCAAGACTAAGAAAAACAGTCATTAATGCTTTATTCTGGAGCGAGTTCTGGTTAGAAGAGATAATTAAATGTCTTTATTGCTTAAGCCATTGTTATATGGATATTCTGGTACAGGTATACTGCCTTTTATTGGTTTTGTGATTCACAGATGTTGCATTTTTTACAAATTGAAGGCAAGACCTTTCACCAGCAAAAAGATTATCACTCCGTTTATTGAAATACTCACTTTACAGCAGTACTTACTTTATTTCAATACTTGCTTTATTTAGGTGGTTTGGAATGCAACCTATAGTATCTCCACGGTATGCCTGTGTTTGCTGATGAAAACATCTACTCTATAAAAGCGAAATATTAAAATTAACCGTTTCTCCGAGACAGGGTAAGCCACGCCCACCAGTCAATCAGAGCGGCTGTATGCAAATTAGCCCAGCCAACATGGCGGCCGCCACTCACGGACCTGAGTAAACAGCCCTTTCCATTGCGGCAGGAGCGAAAGTGAAGCTGCGCCCGCTCAGCTCAGCTCCGATTAAACTGCCTCTAGCAAAACACAGATTTGAAACATTTGAAACAATATAACAATCATAGAATCCCCCGGAGCTGAAGGAAAGAGCAGCCCGGGCCTAACCAGTAAAAGTAACAATTGTTTCATTATAGACGCTGCGAGGTGAAGCAAAGAGGAGGCTTCAGTTAGTTAGAAGGCCGCCTTAAAGGAACAGTGTATCAATTATAGAAGATAACCCCAGGCCTTCAAGGAACAGTATCAATTATAGGAGAAAAAACTCCTGAAACCTGCGTCCAGCCAGCCTTGCTGGGACGTTGGGTCAATGGGAGCTGTGGGCAGCCTTAAAGCCCCTCACCCAGGCTGGTCAGGCACGCCAGCAGGTGGACATCCCCCGAGGGCTCCCAGACTGCGAGAGGGCACAGGCCAGGCTGAGGGACCTCCTGAGTGCACAGAGTGGCTGCAGGGTGGGACAGCGCAGGACCCAGGACCCGTGAGTGGGAAAGAGGCGGCAGGGTTGGAGGGCACCAGGAAGCGGGTAAGAGGCGGCAGGGGGGGGCGTCTTGGCCTGCTTGGTGGCTGCCCAGGCCCTTTGAGGGGCATCGTGGAGCATGAAAGCAAGGCTGCAGGGGCCGGGGTCCTGCTTGGCAGCTCCCCAGACCCCTTGGCGGCACCGGGAAGTGGGAAAGGAAGGCAGCAGGGGACGGGTGAGTGGGAAAGAGTTGGCGGCCTGCTTGGTGGCTTCCCAGGTCCCTTCCGAGGATCAGGGAGCAGGAAAAGGCTGGCCTGACCACAAGGCGGGGTTTTCCCTG
>PVJC01023030.1:0-26753 GCA_004026665.1 Murina feae
AGTGCACAAATTTTTGTGCACTGGGCCCCTAGTATTTAAATATTAGGGATCCATGGGACTAAGTACAGTAAAGAAGTTTTCAGACAGTAATAGAATACTCTATAGAATGTAAGAAAACACAATGTAAGACTCCTTAGCTTTTGTTCCATGAGAGAACTGAGATGTTTATTCAGTGATCCTTAAATCTCAGATATCAAAAATGGCAGAACTACTGCCCCTCCTCTTCATGCACCCATGGCAGACAGTACAGAGCCCAGGGACACATTAGAACCCAGATAACATTAGAGCTAGAGCTAACATTAGAATCTTCCTCAACATAAGCATTCCAAGCAGTAACTAGCAAGTCCAGAAAAAAGGGTAATCAATTTAGTCGAAGAACTGATCATGTTTTCCTGAAAGTGAGAAGACTTAGGAAGGATAACAGCAAACTCTTTAAATATCTGCAAGGCTATGTTCTAAGTAGAGGGCAGCGAGGTTCAGTGTGGCCCCAGAGGAATACATGAGCGCCAGTTGGGTAGAAGTGTGTGAGAGGCATCTATCAGCTGTTCAGCATTTAGAGCTAACCAGTGTGCTATCATTTTTAAGTGTACTATATATTCAGTTGAACCTGCATGAACCTCTCTATCATAGTTTATTTTGAAATAAACCAATTCTTGATTTAGGAGAGTGGGTAAGCTAGATGATGACTAATGCCCATTCCAGGATTCCAGGTATAGATTTCCACAGTTTTAGGTCTTTCTGGGAGCTCAGTGGTGTGCACCGTTTCTCAGAAGGCAGTTGTAAAGAAAAGCCTTCCTGGTTCACCTGGGACTCTTTAGATGGGTATAGAATTGGCAAAGTCCCATACAATCCATTTTCCAGCTTTATTTTATAACGTGTCAGCCCGAACTCCCCTAGCCAATATTTTGTGCCCCGGAAAGGAAAGCCCATGACATGGTAAATTATTGATGATGCTGCCAAAAAGGAATTTCACTCTCGGATCAAATTTGGATTAAATATAGTAAATCCAGGCATTAGTTTTTAATAATCAGAAAGTTCTGTCGATGTGCTTTAAGAGAATAAAATCCCCCCCTTTAAAGGTCTGTTTGATGTAACACTTGAAAGTTGAGATGCAATCAATCATTAACAATATTTAATATTCTCTACCTTCTAGAAATACAATACGGTCAAGGTGCTGAGGTGTGAAAACTGGCCAGTGTTCAATTCTTATATTAGATGAAACCACTTTTGAAGTATCATTTTCTTAGCCACATTCAACTTAGCATTTCTTCAGCGTAGTACTTTTATCCATCGCTACTTATTTTAATTAAATGAATTTACCTGATACTTGGGTCTCTAGGCACATGTATGGAGAAAGAGGACATAGTATAATATACACAAGCAAAGCAAATATTAGAGTTCCCAATTCTGTAGAAAATGATCCAGCAGCAAAATGGGATTTAGATGTCTCCCTGTGGAATTACTAGGCATTTGTTTAAATAGGAACGAATTTCTGCTGCCTTTTTGGAGAACTTTGAGAGCATGGATTCTGTCTCACATTATCTGTTCCCTCCACTCTTGGCACAGTGCTCAGAACACAGTGGAGATCAATAGGAATGGGGTAAATTTAAAAAAAAAACAACTACCAAGTTCTCCCTCCTCTGTGCTCCTCAGGGTATTGAACACATGGAATTATATTTTCTTTGCTTGTTTATTTCTTGTCTGTCCTCCAGATTAATCTGTGAGCTCCTTGACAGCACCCATCTCGCCGATTCCACTGTCTAATTTAGTGCCTGGTACGTACTCCTTTAATGTGTTTGAATGGGTACTTTCCTGAGTGAGATTACATGCTCGCACTCAAATAGGCTCTACTGAAGAACAGCAATGGTTAATAAAGAGCAATGGCTTTTAGAGTGTTTGAATTCCTAAATTAAATTCCTAAATTTTTACTGACCACATAAACTGTGGCAGTGATTTTCAACTGGTGTGCCACAACAATTTTAAAATCATGCAATGCCTGATTATGTAATCTGGGGCACTGACTTCTTTTCCCTTAGATTGTCAAATAAAAATATGACCATAGCCCTAGCCATTTGCTCAGTGGTTAGAGCATCCACCCTTGTACTAAAGGGTTCTGGGTTTGATTTTTGTCAAAGGTCCCATACCTCAGTTGCAGCTGGGCTTGGGTGAGAGGCAAACAATCAATGTGTCTCTCTCACATCCATGTTTCTCTCTTTGTCTCCCCTCCCTTCCACTCTCTCTAAAAATCAACAAAAATATATTTTCAGATGAGAATTAACAACAACAACAAATGACCACAACCAACACAATAACCAGCTAGTATAAATGCTGTCTTGAACCATAAATATTCAGGTGATATAGTAGTTGCATTTTATTGGTCATGTAGCACAATAAGGTTGCATATGATTGGTTCATTCTTGGTAGCAGAAATCCTTCAATACAAGTATAGGCACCTGATTTTTTTAAAAAAATCACTTTGGAGCAAAAAGGGTAAGTGACTGCTGCTATTATTATTAGTTTTGTAAATCAATTTAAATTATACCTATTTTTTGTCAGATAAGCAAAAAGTACATATTTTTTGGTATGCTACAGAATTTAGCAATTAAGTTATGTATGCCATGATGTGAAAAAGGCACGTTGACCTATGGGAATATATTTATTCTTTATGATCTTCAACATTCTCATAGGTAAACTAGGAAGAGTAGTAATCTAACTATATGATGCTATCACTTATAATCTCTTTCATACACATATTAATTGTATTTAGTATTCACCTTCCCAATTATATATGATGCACTCTAGGCAAGACAGTTATATAACAATTAAGAGCAAAGGCTTTGGAGTTAGGTTATCTGGTTTGGAATGCAGATTTGATTCACTAATTTATGGGATTTTGGGAAACTTATTCCCAAATCTGTGCCTCAACTTCCTCTTCTATAACATGGGGATACTAATAGTACATACTTCATAGATTATTGCATGTACAGCATGTAAAATAGTGTCTGGTGCATAATGCACAGAAAATTTAGCTATTATTATTACTATTAATGTACTTATACATCTCTCTCTTTCTTTAAATAACAACTGGAAGTTTTCATGTATTATATCACCCAGCATTTAGCAGCTCAAACCAGTAAACTTCTTATTCTGTTATAATGTCATTTTCTTGATTAAATTATATTATCTCATCTTATCTTCTCTATTAGTTTGCTGAGCTCCCCAGCTAAATTTCCAGCTCTTCTAGTACTAGGACACTTCTCAAAATCACTCAGGACCAATGTTAGCCCTAAAATCAAACCCCTCTGCAGTGAGATTCCTCTTAGTTAATTTCTCTTCTACCTTTTAAATCACTGGATTAAATATTTCACAATCATCTTTATCCCTTTCCTCTAATCTGGTAACTGATGTTTATCTCAACACCTTATTCTTTCTCAATAGTGTTTCCCAAATCCATCTCCGCTGCTCTATCCCAATACTAGCACCACAGTTCAGATCACATCATCTTTTACCCAGGAGATGGCATTAGCCTCCTAATTGATCCTTTAGGTTGCAGTTCTTCTAGTTCATCCTCTACTCCAAAGGACTGTTGAAATAGTCTGAGCCCCTCCTCAACACATTCATATTGTTGACCATGGAAAGGTGAAACTCTTGAGGTTGACAACCATAGTTTCCTTCATCTGGATCTCTTTATCTCTCTAGGTCTAGGTTTTAACTTCCCATAAAGGATGGGAGGGAAAAGTACTCATATTTGTTTTAGAGAGAACACAGCAAAAATTATCTCCTGTACTACAGAGGCAGTGTGACATACAGAAACAGAAAAGGTTTAAGAACCAGACCAGACAAATCAAAATGAACTAGCTTGATGACATTGAGCAAGTGATTACTTCTTTGGAGGCATTTTCTCATGTAGAAAATGAGAATAATATGTCTTAGATCAGTGGGTGGTATGAAATGAAAACCATACTTTAAACACCTAGTCAAATCAATCAATGTTAACTTAGCATCTCTTCTATTCCTTAAAAGTCTATCTCCTTCTGGATATTTTTAAATAAATAATTTGTTCTACCTATAAAATTCTAAACCTTTCCCTTATAATCTTTCAAAGGAGGCCAAATTCTGCTTTGTTTGGGGGTTAACACCTTTATATAAAACTAGAGGCCAGGTGCACAAAATTCATGCACGGAACAGGAAGCAGCCCGAACTTCACCCTCTCCAATCCGGGAGCCCTCAGGGGTTATCCTACTGATGGGTTAGGCCCGCTCCACATGGTTCTCTGCTCTCTGCAGGGCCTTCCTGTTCCACAGCAAGCAGGCTCTGCTGGCCATGGCCTATGGGCTGCGCTTGCCTGCTCATGGGTCCCCACAGCAACCTGCCAGCAGGCCCTGTTGGTCGATGCCTGCAGGCTGGCTTGCCTGCTCAGGGGTCCCTGCGGTGGCCTGCCAACAGGCCCTGCTGGGCACTGACAGCAAGTCATGCTTGCCAGCTTGTGGATGGCCATGGTGACCTGTCACTCCTGGCAACCTGCTAGCAGGCCCTGCTGGGCACTTGCCTGCTCCAGGTCACCACAGCAATGCCTGCTGGGCTCACATTGCCAGGGTGATGCCTCCCTTCAGCATCCTGCCCCCGCTGCTATTTGTCGCAATGACGGTTAATTTGCATTTTACTCGTTTATTAGATAGGATGGATCTATTGGTAAGAACTGTGATCAAATGAAAGACCAATCTAATTTTTTTGTGTGTATTCATTATTTAAGGTAGGGTTGCACCCACTAGCTGCCAAAGCCTTGAGTAGAAGCATAATTTCAAAACTAAACCATCTTACCACATAAAAAGCAATACAATTCTAACCTCAGAGTCACTCAACCTCAGATGGAGAAAAATGAAGTAGAAATGTGAGTTATAAAGCTAAGGAGCCCCAAGCCAGTTTGCAATATTTTCCAAGAATGTCTTTATAACAGTCATGGAAAATACATTGAACAGTTATTTTGGCCTTGACAGTGTGTGTGGCAGAGCACCTCCCAACAACTTTTTACTATTTTTTATTACTATTTTATTGTAAAATCTGCATTTTATCAATTTTTCATAGTCAATTAGATTGAGTCAGGCCCTTAGAAATGATCTCAGGCAATATCCCACTCAGTGCAGGGATCTCATCCTTAGTCTCCCAGGGCTGAAAATTTATTTTCTGCTCAAGGGAAGAGAATGAGTAGAAGGGGAGAAAATAAATGACAGTAAATGGTTATACAATAGTCTACCTCACAGCGAATTACTAACATTGAGTTTGCACTGTTCTTTGTTCATCTAAATGTTAGTTTTTGGTATTTATTTTTCTTTTGAAAAAACTGACATTGAATTTAATTCTAAGAACACTTTTCCAGGTTACATTTCTTGTAAGATATTTTCCCTTTGCCTTTATGCTAGGCAATGTACCTGAATAGGATGCCGCCTTGCACCCTCTTCTCTGATTCTTCTATACAAGCTATTTGTATTTACTGCTTCAGCCTTCAGCTCTCCATTGGTAATTCTTTCCCGCCCACCCCTATGGGTCATTCTTAAATCTCTATCTGTAGTTCAAAACTCTCTTGAGCAACAGAAGTCATAGGTCCAACTGATCTCTGAACATTTTCACCTGACATCAAACAAAACACTTCAAAAATAAGTTTAAAAGTGAACTCATCAGGCTTACCATCAAACGTCTTTCTCCTCTTGACAATTAGTCAAATAAAAATATAATGTCAGTAACGACTACTTATAGATTTTTTTAAACATACCTAAGTTCTGGAATCAAAGTGGAGAACTAAATCATAATTAAAGGGGTAAGAATTCTCAAAAAGTATCTGCCACTAACAAACACCCATAATCTGATTAATTTACAGCAAAATGATTTTCCCTTTTTAAATACAAAATTTAAAGTATAACAGATATGTAATTGGCCTCCTTTCCAAAACATAATAGAATAATAAGAAACATATTTATTCCCCTCCTTTAACAACTTGAAATCCTGGAAAAACTGAATATGAAAAAATAAAATGGTTCTTAGACATTGGACCGTATACATCAGGGAACTAGAGAAGGGAAACAAAAGGGTGAGTCCTCAGATTATCTGGCTTACTGTCTAGAGTTACAGAGAACACAGGAAAGCTAAAATAGATCAGAGGTTGGCAGGCAAAGATAGTAGAATTTGAGGGATACAACACTAGAGTGGAGGGAGTTACACAGAGAGAGCTGTAGAGATCTGCAGAGGAATCCTTCAAATTCTTGGCTGAGTACTATTCTATACATTCACGAAAGGAAATTACCCAAGGCCAGGAAACACCACCCAGAGGGCTGAAATAGTGTGTGTGCCAACCAACCAGAGTGGAATGATATTGTAATAGTTAAGACATTGGGTCAACTTCTAAGAAAAGAGTGTTACCTTAACGGTGGGGCTAAACTAGCTCTAGCCACAAAGCTACTCTAGACATGCCTTAAAGCTTAAAATAAAACACTAAAAGAATTCAATTAATTTCAAATAATTTAACTCCATTCCAGAACAAAATCCAACACTATATAAAAGAATATAACAAAACTCTACACCTAAAGATGTAAAATCACAATGTCTAACATTCAATATAAAATTTACAGGAAAATTTATAGGAGCTGAGTAATGTAGACCATAATCAGGAGAAAATTAGTCAATAGAAACAGACCCTTAAATGACAGAGATGATGAAACTAACAGACAAAAGTATTAAAACATATGTTCCACACATTCAAGAAGACAGCAAAAAACATAAACAGAATAGGAATACAAATTCAAGCTATAAAACTAATATCTAAATGAAACTTACCTGGAAGATATAATAATTAAAATTACTCAAAAGAAAGACACAGAAAAACAAATGAATACAACATCAGAACAGAACAAAGAAAATACCCTTCAAAATGAAGGATATTATATAAAAACTTCAGACCAACAAAACAGTATGACATTCATTTCCATCAGACCTATACTGTAAGTTATGTTAAAAAAATTCTTTAGGCAAAAGGAAAATGTTACCAGATGGAGATTCAGATCTAAACAAAGGAATGAGCTCCAGAAATAGTAAATGCATGAAACATATTTCTCTTAGTTAAATTTTTTAAAATTAACTTTACAAAACAAAAATAATAACATTAAATTGTGGAGTTTTAGATCATAGAAATAAAGATATATGACAATACTACTACACAGTATAGGAGGGGAAAATTTAGGTATACCCTTATATGGTTCTTATGCAGTACACTAGTCACTTAATATAATTTGAAGGTATACTGTAATAAGTTAGATAAGCATATTATAAGTCCTAAAACAACCACTAAAACAAAAAAAAAAAAAACAAAGAGGCTAAGCCAATAGTATAGAAGAATAAAATACTAAAAGTATTCAATCCAAAAGAAGACAAAAAAATGGGACATGAAGGAATAAAGAACAGAAAGGAAGAATAAAAACAAGAAAGATGACCACTTAGGGCCACTGCATTGATAATTACATTACATTTAAATGATCTAATATTCCAATTAAAATGAGCTAAATCTTTGCTGTTTATAAGAAACCAACATTTTAGTACAAATACAATGATATTCTAAAAGTAAAAGGGTAAAATATATCTGTCATATTTAAACCAAACAAAGGAATATTAGAGTGATCATATTAATATCTGACCAACTAAATTTCAGAAGGAGTATTACTAGGGTTAAAGTGGAATCCTATATAATAAACGGCTAATATGCAAATTGTCTCCTCGAGCAAGAGTTCGACCAGAGGATGGGCTGGCCGTCCAACCTCCTGCATCCTCTCTCCCTGGCTGGCCTGGCCTGGTCTCCCTCATCCCCTCACTCCCTCACTCTCTACCCCCCGGCCGGCCGGCCTGATCAGCCCGATAGAGGCAGGCTGAATGGACCCAACCTGTGCATGAATTTGTATAGCATTTTATAATGATAAAGGGGATAATTTATTTAAGAAGAAATACCAATTTGAAAATGGCATGCATCTAAAAACAGAGCTTCAAATATATGAAACAAAATCTGACAGAATCGAAGTAGAAACAGAAAATCCACCATTATAGTAAGGAGTTTCAAAACTCCTCTCTCAGCAATAGAAAGGACAAATAGAGGGAAAACAACAGATGTGGGAAACTTGAACAATGCTTTTAACCCATTTGACCTGAATGAAATTTATTGGGTTCTAACTCCACAGCAGAACATACATTTTGCAACAAGGTAAATAATATTCTGGGCTATATATCAAGTCTCAACAAATTTAACCATACATATGTTATCGGACTTCAAGGAATATAAACTTGAAATGGATGTAAAGAAAATACCTTAAAAAATCTCCAAATATTTGGAAATTGAAAAACACACTCCTATATAATCCATAACTGAAAGAAAAAATCAGAAATGAAATTACAACCTATTTTTAACTAAATAAAAATGAGACACAACACATCAAAATTTGTGGAACACAGATAAAGCAGTTCCAAGTGGGAAATTTATAGCACTAAATGTTTACATCCTTAAATAAGTGTTTCAAAATGATTTGTTTTTATTTAAGAAATTAGGGAAAACATCAAATAAATTTATACACAATTAAATATACTAATTTTAAATGCACAGTTAAGTAAGTTATGATAAATTTATATAACACATGTATATATCACCATTATCACCCCACAAGTATCCCTGTGGTCTTTGTAGTTAAACTAGCACTACCACCACAATCACCAATGCCAGTCCAAGATGACAGCTGATCTGCTTTCAGTTACTACAGATTACTATTGCCTATTGTACAATTTCATATAAGTAGATATTAACATGGTTTGCAACTCCTATTTGTCTTCTTTTTCTCAACATGTTTTTGAGATTCACATGCTTTGTATGTATTAGTAACTTTTAAAAATCTTTATTGTTAAGCAATATCCCATTATATGAGTGTACTAGAGGCCCGGTGCACAAAAATTTGTGCACTTGGGTGGAGGAGGGTCCCCCAGTCTGGCCTGTGCCCTCTCATAGTCTGGAACCCCCCTCCCCGGGGGATGTCCACCTGCTGACATGCCTGGCCAGCCTGGGTGAGGGGCTGAGGGCCATTTTTAGGCTGCCCACAGCCCCTTCAGGGTTCAGGTCCCTACTGGGGTTCCTGGCTAGCCTGGGTGAGGGGCTGAGGACCGTTTGCAGGCTTCCCACAGCTCCCATTGACCCAACATCCCAGTGAGGCTGGCTGGAATCAGGTTTATGGGGTTTATTTATCTTCTATAATAGAAACTTTGTTGCCTTGAGTGGAGGCCTAGGCAGGCAACAAAGCCTCCTATTTGCTTAGCTCCATTGCTTCTATAATTAAAACTTCGTTGCCTTGAGCAGAGCCTGGCCTAGGCAGGCAGTTTCTTCTATCACTGGTGCAATGGAAGCCTCCTATTTGCTCTATCTCCATGGCTGCTGGCCACCATCTTGGCTGGGTTAATTTGCATACAGCTGCTCTGATTGGCTGGTGGGCTTGGCTTGGCTTGTGAGCATGGCTTAGGTGTAATGGAGTGAGGGTCAATTTGCATATTGCTCTTTTATTAGATTAGATTACAATTTGTTTATTCACTTATTAATTGGTATTTATATTATTTCCAGACTCTGATTTCTTTTTTAAAATATATTTTTATTGATTTCAGAGAGGAAATGAGAGGGAGAGAGAGAGATAGAAACATCAATGATGAGAGAATCATTGATTGGCTGCCTCCTGCATGCCCCCAGTGAGGATTGAGCCTGCAACCCAGGCATATGCCCTTGACCAGAATTGAACTTTGGACCGTTCAGTCCACAGGCTGATGCTCTATCCACTGAGCCAAACCAGGTAGGACCAGACTCTGATTTCTATGAGTAAAACTACTATGAACATCTGTAAACAAATGAGACTGGGACTTTAATTGAAATTGCACATTTGATTGGCTTCTTCTCCTTCCCTGTCCTACTTGTCTCTTTTCTTTATGGATGTCTTCAGGGATACTTTTTAATAACTTGCACCAAAATCCTTGGCTCCAGATCTGCTTCTAGAAGAGCCCAAATTAAGATATCACCTGAGACAAATGCCTCTCAATACGATGATTGTCCTTAAGATCCACCTCCTACCCCTCATTGCTTCCAGACTGATAACCAAAGTCAAGTCTCAGTATAGCCCACACAGAGAATTACAGTCCCTGTACAGGAAATAGCTGCTTGCTACTAAAATTCTTGGGAAACATGGAGCATGTATGCGAGTGAATCTTGAGGTGTGGAGTCTAAGGAGGTAGGATATAAGACTAGATAGTTGAGAATTTTTTGACTCAAGATTGAACATTCTTGCAAGAATATATGGAACTGGTCCTAAATCTCTAGGTTGGACATACAAAGGACTCTAGTGAATGAGATGGAGATGCAGGAATTCCTTTGGAATGATATAGAGAAAATGGTCAGAATATATAAGAAATGAGAATATTAAAATGAATTTACTAGGTGAGAACAGAAATTTCATCACCTAACTGTTCCCAAGAAGGGCCCAGAGGATACTCTCCTTACAAAGTCATTATACACTAGTGAATAGGTGATTGGCATCTTTGAGAAATTGTGTCGACCAGCATAGGCCATGGTGGACAGGAAGATTATGCTGGAATGGTAGAGACCTAGAAACAATATTCAACCATCAGAGACAAGGTGCACATGATCAAAATGATAATTAAGCCCAGAGTGGTAATTAGGATACTTTGGCTTACAGGGATCTGTGGAAATTGCTAAGACCTCATGGAATTTCTAAAAGTGAAATAGGTAGACAACAGGTTAGAGTGATGTTCAACTTGAACAATAAGAAAGAAAAAGGAATGCAAATAGTTGATTCTAGCTGCTGCCATGGAAACTTATGGTCCTTCACCTAGTTTGCAGATCTAAGACTGTTCACAGAATCAGCCCTCACTGACAGAAGAGAATATGAAGTCTCCTTAATAAAGGTTCCTATAATATCACAGCAAGACTATATGTCAAATATTCTGCTGATTTGTTCATAAGCATATGCCATTTGCCTGGAAATGGGATATTGGGAAATGAATAACCATAATTTTCAAGGAATCTACTCTAATAAAAGCATAATATTGAAATTGACCATTTTTTCGGGACGCCTAAGCCACGCCCACCAGCCACTCAGAGCGACTGTATGCAAATTAGCCTAGCCAAGATGGCAGAGACTGGAGCCATGGGAGAAGCCACAGACCGTGGCCCAGCAGGGCAGACTGAAGACCTCTGCCCCTGGATCCAGGCGGCAGCTGCAGGGTGGGAGAAGCAAGCCCACACTGCAGTCCAGGGGAGACAGAAGCTGTGCCATTGGCAGGTCCCCAAATGGAGGGGTGGATGGTCCCGAGGTGGAGGTGCTCCTGCTTTGCTGCTGCAGTGCTGGGGATGCATGGGCAGCTGCCACCTGGATGGGGCTGAGCCCTGAGCTGGGGGTTAATGCCCCCTCACCGTGGAAACTTTAATGAGGGAAGGAAGTCTGCTCCCTCTCTCACACACACACCGCCTCCTGGGCCCACTCTCGCTGGCTCCATTTTCTCTGTCATGTGTGTAGGGGTCTCCTGTGAGAGGCCCCATCTCCCTTCAGAGCTGGGGTGAATCCGCAGGAGCCAGGAGATAGAGAGATGGGCAGGGAGCGGGCAGAGGGAGCAGCAGCCAGGGAGAGTTTGGAGGGAAGTAACCAGGTGGGGGAGGGGTGGAACAGGATGGAGGGAAGAACTTTATAAAAGAGTCAGTGGACAGCAGAGTTAAAAAAAGAGGATGTATGAGTGAACTGTAGGGCCTATAATGAAAACCAAGTATAGTTGTGCACTGGGGACAGATTTTAAAAGTAGAAGTCAGAAAAGAAAAAAAGATAAATGATAGTGGATAATTAGGCAGGTAGATAGATAGGTATTAAAACAGTGGTAGTAATTAGAGAAGAATGTATGGCAAAGATAGGATGAGATAAAAAGAGGGAGGGAAGAAAAGTTATAAAGGGGGAGCTGGTAGAGCTTAAAAGGAGAATGGGAAGAAGGAAGGAATGGGGGAGGGAGCAAAGCAGGTCAGAGGGAGGAAATGAAGAAAAAAATTAAGGTGGGAAGGAAGGAAAAGGGGAGGGTGGGAAGGGGTAAAGATAAAGGAAAGAAGGAATGTGGGAAGGGAAGGAAGGTAGTAGAAAAATGGGAAGAATGATGATGGAACAGAGGTAGGAAATAAGGAGGAAAGAAAAGTTTATAAATGATGAGTCAGTAGGAAAAGTGTTACATAAAGGAGAAAAATTGTGTGAAAGGAAGAAGCCAATAAGGAAGTCAAATACAATTGTGCGTGAAGGGGATAAGATTAAAAGAGAAAGTTAATAGGGGTGACCAGGCCAGCAGGGGAGGGCAGTTAGGGGGATCAGGCAGGCAGGCAGGCAGAGTGGTTAGGGCAGGCAGGCAGGTTAGTGGTTAAGAACCAGAGGTCCTGGATTGTGAGAGTCCCCACGAACTCCATATTGGAGAGGGTGTAGGTCGGGCTGAGGGACCACCTCCCCTCTAGCCCCACATGCACAAATTTCGTGCACCAGGCCCCTAGTATTGGATAATACACCAGAGATGACACCATGTAGCCTAGGTTTTCCCACAAAGCAGAGCCTGAGTCAAATGATTGCTTGTAGAGCGTTTATTTGGGGAAGGAATACCAAAGAATTGTAGTAGAGGCAGTGAGAATAATGAATAAGAAAAGGAAGGAAATCCAATCAAGCAGGTTCGTAGTGTGGGCAACTGTGGCTTGAACTTGCTAGGGACCCTCTAAAGAATAATTTTAGAATGGACCTCCAAATGGTCCACCAGTGAATGGAAGATGGGAGTATTTATCTGACAGTTCTCACCCATTTCTCAAGGGTAATCCCATCACTGTCTGTACCCTTCCACTTCCTTGTTTGTTCTTCACAACAGAATGGCTGAGAAAGTATTTCAAAAGGCAGGTCAGAGAATCTCCTGGGCAGAAAATGAGAGATACTCTATGTAGCTGTAGCCACTGGGACTTGACCTTGTTTCATTAACCCTCTTATAAATCCTTGCATAATTATGGTTGGCTATCTCTTTAAAAGTGACTCTATAAAGGGTTGGACTTGCTTTACCCCTCGGTCAGAGGCGAGGTGAGGGCATTATTGTTGCAGTATGAGAGCCAGATATGATGGAAAACACGAGGGGGCTTTAGGAACAAGGAATCAGACATTTTTATACACCACTTCAGGTCACCTTGGCCTCATTTATGTCTCATTCCAACAAGCAGTGTTCTGTGTAGACTCAGACTGACTATTGCTGGTGTAATCTGTCATCTCACACCTGTACCATGGGCCAGTCCTTCCCTGGAGCTTCTCTCTTGATCCTAAGGCATGGAATATGTTGGGACTACGCTCGGTGTCCACCCATGCAAAAGCCAGAAGTGAGGCAAAGTAAACACCCCTTGGGGTGAACTAATTAACAAAAGGTAGATAGAGGGAAGTGGAAAAATCCTTCTCCATATCTCTCCTTGCCATGGATAACGACCCGCTATCAGTCCTGTGAGATCAGACAACTAGGAATTTCTAGCTGTTGACCACTCAACCCCAGGATATATTTTTCTGTGCTGCTCCCCAGTGTGAAAAAACTGTTACATGACACGTACTCCTTGAACTTGCTATCAAAAAAACTCATATATAAGGCATCATCTCAAACTCTGAAGTTTGAGAAATCCAAGTTAAGCACAGGGGGTAACAAAATTACCAATATTTCACAAAGATGATGGTCTATCTGGAAAACCAAAGAAACACAGCAATCACAACAACAAAGTCCTAATAATAGGACTCACTACACTGGCTTATGATAAACATCCACAAAAGTGACTAGTTGGTTTATATGTGAGAAATAACTTAATAAAAAGTTGAGTTAATAGGAAATGTACTAAACCTAAGGAGGACAAAATGCCTACAGCTGGGCCATAAAAGGCATGAATTACTGGAAGGCTTGTCATGTTCCAAGATGCAAAGGCTTAATGTTATAAAGATGTCAAATATCCATAAATTAATCTGTAAATTTAATGAAATTGCAATTAAAATTCTAATTCTTTAACCTAGAAACTTAATTCCAAAAGATATCTGAGAGAAGAAACTCATGAAAATAGCCAGGGACATTTTGAAAAAAAGTAATAAGAGATGAATAACCCTAATAAATAGGCAAGTTTGTTATAAAAGCTATAATTTAAAAATTGTGCGTTACAGCTATAGATAGTCTAGGAACCTGGCCCAAGTAGAGACAGATGTAATATATGTTAAAAGTGGCATAAAATATCAGTGGGGAATTAGTGTACAGTTTTTAATAATATAGCACAATTGGCTAGTCACTTGGGAAAAAAATATATCCACCCCCCACCCCGACCCTTCGTGGAGAAATAAGTTCCAGATGGAATAACAGCATCTTAGTTTGCTGCGTGCTCTTCCATAATTCTATTTTGGCATTTATTTTTTTTCCTTTTACATGAAGGATTGCTGTATATAATATTCTGCCATTTGCTTTCTGCATTTACTGTTATTTATCTCTGGGGAGTAGGGCATGGGGCTGAGTTTGAGAGTGATAATAAAAGGGAGTTTAACATAAATTAATCGATTCATTCACCAACTCATTGCTGAGTGCCTACCATGTGCTAGTCACTATTCTTGGTGCTGGGAATATGGCCGTGACCATGCCCTCTTGAAGCTTACATTCTAGTGGGGAAGAGTGAGAGACCATAAACAAGTAAAATATGACATATGCTAAATGGGGGAAAATGCTACTTAGGAAAATAAAGCAGAAAAAAAGAAGGATAAGGAAGGCAGACTTCACTGCAAAAGTGACATTTGAGCAAAGACATGAAAGAGATGAGGGAGAGAGCCACGTGGAGGGTGGGTGCCGTATTCCCAGAGAGAGGGACCTGAGCACCGAGGCTGGAGGAGGGGGTGAGCCTGGCATGTTCACCACCCTGGCTTGGGCACTGTTCCTTGGACTTGTCTAGAGAGAAAGTAGCAGATAAGGAGCTCTGGAATATAAGGCTTATTTCACAGGGCCTGACAGGCCTTTTGAGGTGTGTCCTCTGGATGAGGGAGTGAGCTGTTGGAAGGCATTAAGCCAGGGACAGACATGACCCGATTTAGTTGTTGTTCATAGGATGACTATGGGGATATTATATGGAGAATAGCATGCAGGGAAATCAGATAGGAGGCTACTGCAAATGTAGGAAAGAGAGGGGCAGTGGTTGGGACCAGGTTGGTGGCCAGGAAGTTCATTTATGGATGTATTTTGAAAGTATAGCTGGCAGGATTTTTTACTCGTTGAGTGAGGAGGGATGAGGTCTCTAAGAGAGTCTGCAAGGTTCTGAACTTTATTATGAGCCATGAAAAAGGTAGATTTTCCGTTAACTGAGATGGAGGGATGGTGGGAGGGGTTGGCTGTAACAGGGATGTCAGGACTTAGTTTTGGATTTGCTACATTTGAGATACTTATTAGATATCCAGGTAGAGGTATTAAATAGTTGGGTGGATATATGGCTCTGGAATTGAGGGACATCAGATCACAATGTAGCCAGACACTGAATGAAATAGCCAAGGGCACAAAGGGCCTACGAATCACCTTATCATAAATGTTTACAATACAACTTTATGTGTATTTTTATACAATTTTTAGAACTAGTAAAGGACTGGAAGAAAATATATGCAAAATATTATATAATTTTCTGTGGAGTAAAATGTTCTAGGCTTGATACCAAAAATACAGTCATAAAAGAAATCACTAACAGACATGACTACATGATAATTAAACATTCTGTATATCACATATGGCATATATAAAAATGAGAGACCAACAAATTAGTGGAAAAATTAGTGCCAATGTGCATGATATACAAGTTTCTAACCTTAATATGTAAATGTTTCTTGCAAATCAGTAAGTAAAAGATAAGTGTCCCAATGGTAAAAAAAAAAAAAAAATTAAGTATAGAACTGAACACAAAATTCATAAAAGAACAAATAGAAACCATCAGTAAATATATAGGACATGTGCAAACTAAAATTACATTTTCACTTAAATTGGCAAAAAGCATCTTTATGTGATACTACCTAGTTTGGGCAAGGGTGCTGAGAAATGTGTGTTCTTTACATGTTTACTATAAATTAATATTAAATTTCCTAAGTTTAAAGAGGCATCTAACAGAGCCTTAAGCTGCACATATTCTTTGACCAGAAAGTTCCGCTCTTATAATTTATGTGAAATGAATTCTTTTGTTTATGGGTCATGACTCATTTAAAAGGAAGTAAATTAAAATATTTTAAAACAGCTCAGCTGGAGTGGCTCAGTGGTTGAGTATCAACCTATGAACCAGGAGGTCACAGTTCAATTTCTGGTCAGGGCAATCCCTGGGTTGCAGGCCCAGTAGAGGGTGTGCATGAGGCATCCAATCAATGATCCTCTCTCATCATTGAAGTTTCTATCTCTCTCTCCCTCTCCCTTCCTCTCTGAAATCAATAAAAAAATATATATTTTAAATACTTTAAAACACTATAAGAGTAGATATTAACACAATGGGGACAAAGTTAATAACTAATATTAGAGAATTTACTAAGTAAATTTTACTACATCCATATGACATGGTATCATAGGTATGTTGTAGAACAATAATTATTTATAAAATATTTGTGTGAGTATATGTGTTATTTGTTATAGAAACAAAGTTGATAACAAAATAAAAGGTAGAGTAGTTTTCCACCTTAAAAATGCCTATAATCTGCATAGAAAAATCTGAAAGAATTAGAAAATATCAAATTTGTTTTTTTGTGGATAGCAAAATCACACGGGATTTTATTTTTTGCTTTCTGCTTAATTGTATTTTCTTAGTCTTTTAGAAAACAAAAATGTTTTTCTAACTTGGTGTGGTTGAAAAATGAAATCAATATAATAAGAAATAAAAGAAGGTCCAACAGCCTTGGTTACTATCCAATATTATATAATCCTGGAATGTTTCAAAACCACCCAGTTGCGTGCTGACAGCTTGTCCAGATGTCTGGGATGAGAGTCACAGAGCATCTTTGTCCCAGCAAATTGGATGGCTAGGCACACAAACAACCTGCCCTTTATTTTATTTATTTGCACTTGGACAAGGCAATTTTCCCCGTCTTCTTCATTTTGCTTTTTTTAAAAAAATTTCTTTATTGATTAAGGTATTACATATGTATCTTTATCCCCCCACAAGCCCCCCCCCCCCCCCCCCCCCCCCCCCCCCCCCCCCCCCCCCCCCCCCCCCCCCCCCCCGTTGTCTGTGTCCATTGGTTAGGCCTATATGCTTGCATACAAGTCCTTTGGTTGATCTCTCTCCCTTACCCACACCCTCCCCTACCTTCCCTCTGAGGTTTAAAGATCTGATCGATGCTTCTCTGTCTCTGGATCTGTTTTTGTTCATCAGTTTATGTTGTTCATTATATTCCATAAATGAGTGAGATCATGTGATATTTATCTTTCTCTGACTGGCTTATTTCATTTTGCTTTTCTGTTATGAATTCAAGGCACTTTTTACTATGTACTTAACTTACTTGATAGTATCCATAAAAACATTCTCCTAGTTGAAAGTTAATATTTAATTTGACCAAAGAGCAAACTGAGGTACAAAGATATTGAGTAACTTGCTAAATGCAATTGGTAACTAAAGAATATAGCTAAATTTTAAATGCTGGTCTCTCTACCCCAAACCTTTGCTCCTTCCACCATAATTTTTTCCTACTGAGTGAGTGGGATGAAAGATGATTTAAACAAGGGACATAAATTAAATGACAGTAAATCTTATTGTGAGACAGCTTATACTTTTTCAATTATATTTCAAACCTGCTTTCATCAAGGAAAATTCCAAGTTTTATAAGATCCTATCTATAAACCTCTTTAACACTTAGTGATTCTCATTTTTTAATAAGAGAATAAACCTAATGCTCAGAGCCTATTTAATTTAATATATTGCTTTGTCTTACTGAATTTAGCTTTATCTTCTATTTAGAGAGATACTGATTCTTCCATTTATAGTCACACTACAGATTTTTTAAATACATTTAAATTTTTCTTAAGTAGATTTAAAAACATTTAATCACTAACAATACAAATAGAACATTAATATTTTTAAAACTTGTAAAGGTTAAATGCAAATGCCTGGAGCTTGGAAAATAACTGAACTACTACATGTTGCCTCTTCTTAGCATTTTAGGAATTGGAAAAGTACACAGTTAATTTTGGTTAAGACTTTACTGTGTCTTGGTAGTTTCTCTGTGTTGTCCCACTTAATTCTCACAGTTGTTCTGTGCTATTGGTGTTCATACACCGAGTTTACAAATTTGGAAATGGAGGTAATGCATGCCGATGTAGCCTAAGGGCACCCAGTTACTAAATGGTGAACTAGGATTGGAACTCAAAGTCCTGGGTCTCCAAAGACTCATTTTTCAACCAGGCTATCCAAAGAAAGATTGCTCATTGGCTTGCTTTTTCTTCTTTCTTCAATTCTATACAAGTGTTAGATCCTGAATGTGTAGTAAATCCAAGAGAAATTCAATGTAGAGGTGACTACTGTGGACTAGGGTTGACAGTGAAGGCTTTATAGAGTGGGTGTAGCTGATCTGAGATTCTTTGAGGGATAGATTAGCCTTTTGGAACAATTAAGGTGACGTCAATACCACTAAGGCTTATTTCTGAAATGCAGCACCTTACAGTCTATCTCTATGATAAAAGCCCTGTGGTTTTATCTCTGCAAATGGCTAAAAGGGGCAACATTTTAAGCTTCTACCAATACTTTATACCTTATTATGAATTAATTTTTATTACTTTGCTGAAAGTAGGTTGGAATAATGGAAAACATTTCAAGATCCTGGAGGTCATCAGATCATAAACAATGGCAGTGAGGAAGCCATGAAGCTAATTCCCAACTTTACCCATGTGCAGGGATTAAGAACTTTTTACCATAGTTGCCCAAATATCAGTGGTACTCTCGGCAAAAGATCAGGACAATTGTCTCACTTGTATAAACTTCCTAATAACATTTCTCAGTGGGATAATATAAAAAACGATTCTGAAGACTTGTAGTACCTTATGGTTAAAATGTCTAACCCAGTTTTCCAGCCTGTGTGCCTATGAAACTCTAGTTAGGGAAACAGCAATCATTGTGGGCCTCTGCTGGCCAAGGCTCCATGTTTATTATTGAGAAGATCACTTACAGCCCCAGGGAGGTCACAGTGTTGACCTGACATGCTTCCCATCCTTTCTGCTCTTTAGCTGATCATTTAAGATGTTTAAACCTGATACCTCAGATCCCATGGACCTGAAAACCAGATGTGCTCAGCTGGAGAGAGGAAAGGGCTCCAACAGAATCCAAACTCTTTGCAGTAAAGAGCCACATTGACAAGTAAGCCAAGGGTTTGTCTTTTCTGCCCCCTCTTTGACCTCTGACTCCCTTTTCCATGTTAGCTTCAGCCTTCCATCTAGAAAGTGGACATGTTTTAGCAAATCCCCAAGTCTTAATGGCCCACAAGACCCATCTGTTTGATCTCTAGAGTTTATTTAATATCTATCGCCATGCCCTCTGACCTTGTCCAACATGTCATCATTATTGCCCTAGATTATGAAATATTCTTCTGATTGACCTCCCACCGCTCCCCCTCAAAGACAATTTTCTGCATTTCAATGAATATGCAAATAATATCATGAAGATAGTGGCTACCATTGCCTGAGAGGTTCTGTCAGTGTGCTTCTGTAAGCATTTTACACACACCATTTCTCTAGTCTTCTCTTTCCTCACTTCCATAATGCTCCCTATATCATAATTACCATGGGATGCTTTCAGTTCCTCTGGATGCCTTACACAGTCTACCTCTGTCACCTGCAGCAAGTCACTGTCCTCTCTTGGGATCTAATTCTTCAACTGTAAAATGGATTCTATAATGTCTAATGTTTATTAAGTCCTGCGGGTTTAAAATCGCTGAAAGGGCTTTCTCCTCTTCCTTGTGCTCTGTATGCTCCTGAGGTGAGAGAGGGGAAAAGTGAGTCCATTATTTTCCCTGTTAACTACTTTAGCTAGCCCCTGGCACATCCTCTTTTCCAATCTGACTCGTCAGATTCCTACCTTTCATTCTAAAATCTCCAGCTCTCACTGCATTTAGACTAAAGGCTGTGAAATACCATTGGGCTCCATATGGTTTTATATTTGTCCCAGGGGCCCCATGCGGCTCAATTGTGTATTCCCATGCCTTTCAAGGATCATATGCTTTATGCTTTATTTAATATATATTCATAGCATTTATCAGAGATAGGGGAAGGCAAGTGGGAAGTAACATTTACAACATCACAGTTAAGAGAATGAATTCTGCATCCTGGCAGCGTGGGTTCAATCAGATTCTGACCCTGCCATTTACTGACTGTATAACCTTGCACAAGTTATTGAATCTCTGATCTCAATTTTCTTTTCTGTATAATAGCAAAATTTTAGCTACTTTATAGGTTATTATGAAGGTTTTTAGTTAACATAAGTACTTAAAATAGTGCCTAAGATATGGTTGTGTTGTAGTTCTTCCTATTATTTATTAAGAATTTTTTCACTCTAAAGATTATGCTAGAAGCACTAGTAATAATGGTAATAAAATAATAATATATACTAATTATTGATCACTTGCGAGATACTATCATATTTTCATGATTTTCAATTCTTGACAGCCATGTGACTTATTTTACAGATGATAAAACTGAGTTTGAGAGTGTTACAGTACCTTGCTCAAATATGAGAATTAATACTTTTTGAAGCTTAGAATGAGACCAGGTCATTCAGAGTTCAAAGCTCATATTGTTTCTATCATAAGAACCATACCATGATTGCTCCTCATCTGATTGGTTTTAGTTTTTTGTTGTTCAGACATGCATAGGGAATGAAGCTCACTGTTTGGCATTCTCTCCTGTGCTGAGCAGCCATACAGATAATGTCATCTGTGTGTTATGCCCAATTTTCTACCTCCCCCCCTTCATGTACTATAACTATAAAGACATCCCTTTTCCTCCCACTCAATAAAGCATTCTGTAAGTTGAGTGGTATTTTACAGGGTCAACCTTAACTCTACCTGATACACTGTTACTTAAGTGATAATTTTCCAGCCTTCTCCTACTTCAAGAGTCACATTCTTCAGAGTATGTTGAAAAAGAGTGATTTGCTTTAGCATATCACCTTGTTTGCAATTCATGGTTCTCTTGTACTCGCCCACCACTGAAAGCCCCTGCTCATTTTGAAGTGGTTTCCACCTGAAACTCCTGGACCACACTCTCTTCTGAAAAGGTTCTATCCTCCTTTCAAAGGCAGCATTGGGTGAAGGTGGGAAAGCCATGCTTCCCTGTGCAGACCTTTATCTCTGTTCTCCATTATATCACAGCCTCACTAAAAGTTGAGCATAACCAAATTAATTGTAATGTTGAAGGAAAAACCTGCTTTATATAATTGTCCATTATAAACCAAGACAAAGTTACAAACAAAGGTAAATCCTTCACAGGAAGTCTTTATCAGACACACCTGATTTCTCACTTTGTGCTGCCATCTACAAGTCTTCACTCCTCTCCATGGTAACCTCCTTTCACATATCTTTGCAGCATAAATCTTTATTTTTGAGGAATACATTTTGACCTAAATCATTAACTAGTGGCTTAAGGCCCATTTCCATCATCTCCAAAGTTTATCTCTAGACACAGTAGTCACTCAGCAATACAATTACCAAGTTATTTGCCATGGAAAGCTTCACCAAGACAGTCCAATGTGAGGTTTGATCCTCAGCATTTAGAATCAGTGCTGATGCTTCAAGCCATCTCCACATAGATCTCACCAGTCATTCCCTAATCCTCCAAAATCCTCCAGAAGATTTGCTTGTTCTCAGAAACCTGACAGTAAATCCATACTGAAGAAGAAAAACAATTTCTTAATTGCAATAAAATCAACACCACTGGAGTCCTCTACAGTAACAGGTAGCACATCATATTGCCAAGCAGAGCATGGTCAATTTTTCTATATTTACTTCTTGTTGCTATCACTTAAAGTAAAAGAAAACCTAAATCTAATTCTCAAACAAGGAAGGTAGTTTTTATAACCAAAACCTCAAAGGGTACAAAGACTTCATATGGAATTTGATATAGTGCTTCAACACCACCAACGAAGGACCAGAGAACCTGCTTCCGTCCATCTTTCTTTTCCACTGTATTACTTCCTATGGCTGCTGTAACATTCTACCATAAACTTACAATAAGAGAAATGTATTATCTTACAGTCTGCAGGTCAGAAGTCCTACAATCAAGGCCTCAGCAGCACTGGCTTCCTCCTGGGGGCTCTGGAGGAGGATCTCCTTCCTTGTCTTTTCTAGTTTCTCAAGACTGCCCTCTAAGCAAGCAACACAGCGTCTTCCAATCTTTCTCTCCCCTTCCATTGCCACGTCACCTTTTTTCCTCTTTAATATTCTTCTCTTTATCTTTATAAGGATCCTTGAGATTACATTAATCCCAACTCAATAATTTAAGATAATCTACCCATTTCAAGATCTTTAACTTAATCATACTTTCAAATTTCCCTGTTACCATGTAAGGTAACTTTTACAGGTTGTGGGGCAGGAAGCATTATTCTGTCTACAATATATGCTTTCCATTGTGTCAATGCCATTTGGAAATAGCACTGCTTATGTTTAAAAAGGATAGTCAGCAGCTCAATGGGCTACAGGCTTCTCAATTCCTTCAGCAGGAAGGACAGAGATTCCAGCAAATCTCTTCTCTTCTCCTGCTTGCCAGCATTTGGCCACATGCTCTTCTCTGAACCAATCATAATGACCTTGGAGTTAGACTTCGCAGATCAGTTGAAACCAGGAAATGAAGCTGAGGATGGGGTCAACTGCCATGGGTAGAAATGTAGGAGACACAGTTTTCTGAAGGAGATTCAGAGTGAGGTAGCATGAAGCAGGGGATAATTAATAGGCAACAGCAATTATAAAAGTAAAAACCATAGTGTCCCAACAGTAGGATCAGAATATGCTCACTAGATTCCTGATAAATGGAACAATTCCAGAGTTCATTGGTCCTTTCATGGACCCTACTTACTCTTACAAAAACCTGGCAGAAACTTTTATTTTAGGTCTAATTCTAAGTCTCAGACAGGACCATAAGGATATGGTAAAAACATAAAATCCTTGTGCTCAACTAACACTGCTTGATGGTTGTTTTTCCAGTGTTTTTACTTTTAAAGGTAAACGATTTACACTCTTTTGCACTTAGACATCAGTAACGAATCCCTCGTGGTGGACCTCTGAGTTAACTGACTACATCAGGGTGTTGTGACATTGCTGTTGAGGTATGATTTCTCACGGCAAAGGACTCAGGCATGGCTTTCTTCTTTAAGCACTTGTTGGCTCTGTTTGCATAGACATGTTTTTTTCTGAAAGGATGAAAATATTTTCTTTCTTTTTTCTTGTCTTTCTCACTTAAGTTTTACTCTAGAGCATTTTGGAAAATTTGGCACTTTTTTCATAGTTTCACATTCTCTCCATGAGAACAATGATAGGGGCACCATGGAGTTTTACCTGAACAAGTTTCCTTAATCAAAGGTCCTAATCAAGGAATTGAACACATTTACTCTTTGGCTTACCTTTGTAACTCTAAGGAATATAGCCATCTTTATGATAATTCATTGCATCTATATTTTGTAGACCTGATAACTGCAAATAATGTCTCATTCAGATTTGCCTTAAAAATTTTTTAAACAAGTATTTTTTTTGCTTCACTCCTATGTAGCAAGCCTCAAGTTCCAAGGTATCAACCTTTACCTTCTGGGCTTCTTGTGCAGATCTGTGGATGTTTTGCCCTTGTTGTTGCTCTCTATAATGACAGAACCCCTGAGTTTGCAAAAGTTGTCAGAATGGCCTAATCTAGTCTTCATCTGATACATCAGCAACATCCTCTAGTGTTAGAGAGCTTAGTACTTTGTGTCAATATATTCTATTATATTTAAAACTTCAGTAGTTCTTACTTAATAGTGGCAAGGACACTGTTTTCCTAGAACTTTTATTCTGGGATCCTATTTCTGACCTTGAGGCAGCATCATAGAAATTCATGTAATAAAAATATAGCAGTTTATTTCCAAACATGTGAGAGACTGCTTTTATTTGTCTCATTAGAAGAACTGATAGTTATGTAAAGCCATCATATACATGAATTCATGTAATTCTCAAAGTCTGATAAGGTAAATAGAGTTGTTCCCACTTATTCAGATGAGTGAATAAGCTCAGATATGTTAAGTTATTCTATTAACATATTTAATGTGAAGGCCTTGTGGTAGACAGAGTATAGAGTGTTATGTCAATAAACATGGTCTCTTATCTGCATGAATTTTACAATCTAGTAAAACCTTAAAAATAAAAAAATAAATATATGCAAAAAAAAAAAAAAAGAGCAAGATGCTCTAAGAGAATTTCTAAGGTTTAGGGGTAATGGCTCATACGGAGTATTTAGGCAAAGGTATCTCTGAAATTAAATTTAAATGTGATATGGAAAACATGAGAAGAATGAGTCAAAGACTGACCTGGAGAGATTGACCAGCAAGTAGGAAGACTGAAGGTACTAAAGAGTTTGGCATGGTGAAAGTACTTCAGAAAGGCCAAAGAGATGGAGCCTAGGGACCTAAGGGGAGAGTTAGACAAAAAGAGACTACAGCCTAACCAGTTTGGCTCAGTGGATAGAGCCTCGGCCTGCAGACTGAAGGGTCCCAGGTTCGATTCCAGTCAAGGGCACATACCTGGGTTGCGGGCACATCCCCAGTAGGAAGTGTGCAGGAGGCAGCTGATCAATGTTTCTCTTTCATCGATGTTTCTAACTTTCTATCCCTCTTCCTTCTTCTCTGTATAAAATCAATAAAAAATTATTTATTTTTTCTTTAAAAGAGGGAGACTAGAGACATAGTTGTGCAGGAAGTCATCAGATAGTGAAAAGATGTCATTTATTTTAAGACCAAAAAGAAAGCAGGGTTTTAAGCAGAGGAATGACAAGATCTAATCTACTTTTTGAAGAGCTCACTCTTGATGCCCAGTGAAGAATGGAGAGTGGGTAGAGTGGTTGACAGGAGACCAGTTAGGAGTCTAGTGCAACAGTTCAGAAAAGAGGTAAGGGTTGATTAAACTACACTGGAAGTGGAGATGGAGAAAATTTCATTAATTGAAGAGCTATTTACAATGTCCATTTTATCAATTTTGATAGTGAATTTAAAAAGAGTAAGTGAGGAATCAATGGTAAATCTTAAGTTTCTGGCCTAACCTGCTTCTTCAGCAGTTGAGTCACTTACTGCAATGGAGAAAGATGGGAGGAAAAACAAGTGTTAAGGATGAAGAATAAGATTTTAGTTTTTCAGAATGAATAGCCCTTAATTAAGTGGAATCTGTCCTACCTGAATTAAAACCTAAGTATTTGCAGTCTATTAATTTGTTCCTTTTGACAACATTTTTGAGCATCTTCTTTGTTCCAAAAACTATGCTAGCCAATGGGAACACTATGTAACACACAATCCTTGTATGTAAGAAGTCTACCATCCAATCTAAAGAAAAGATGATAGATCAATGATTATAGTGTGTTCAATGTTATGATAAAGGTATATAGAAGATGCTAAGAACTGAAAAGATAGGTGACTCTAACAGATAGATGTCATAAAAATACATATTTGTTATCAATGTGACAATTCATCTTGGGGATCTCACAAATGGCTTCATAAGAGTGGCCTATGACTAGGAACTTACAAAAAAGACAAGGGGTATATGAGGATTCTAGAAAAAAAAAAAAACCATGCAAGAAAACACAAAGGGTACGTTCAGGAAACTAACTGGTTCAGTATGTTGGAATGTAGGCTGCAATGAGAAAAAAATGGAAGGACAAAAAGGTAGAATGGGATCAGATCTTGATGGAATTTTGCATATTATGAGGTTTGGACTTTATCTTTTAGGCAATAGGAAACCATTAAAGGATTTTTAAGATGACAAGAGATATCATCAGGTTTTTAAAAATATTATCAACCTCAGTGTATATGGAAGATGTGTAAGTATATAGGGAGACATTGGACATTATTGTAGAGGAGAAAATGATTAAAAAAAAATAAACTAGGAACCAGTGGCAGTGAAAATGGAGAGAATTAAATTAGAAGGTTTTGAATTCTAAAACATTTGTTAAGCTATAATGTTAAATGCTACACATGGTATTATAGAGGGATTGTCATAATATAAGGATTCATGATCACAGACTCAAACTATTGAGTTTCGGTGGTATTCTAACAGCTTCTTTGACCATTTCCTCTTTATTTCTGATCTAGTTTCCTGTGGTTATTGCTTGATAGATTATTAGCTGGACCTACTTCAGCTGAACCCCATGGCTCTGCAGCAATCTTTTCATAAAGGGATTCCTGGGTTATATAAATATCTTGCCTGTCTGAAGATATCCATGACACAGTGAGAAGTTTGAGGGCCAAGACCATGTCACCTTTATTTCTTTGTTCCCTTTCTTTGTGCTCATTGGATGAAAGTGTTACTAAACTAAGGTATGTTCAGTAGATACCATGATTATCTACAACTTTGTTTTAATTCATGATAGCAAAGACAACTGCATTCTGAATTTTCACTTTGAAGAAGACTCAGTCCCCCAAATAACAATTTGATCTTTAAAAA